>PXOD01000030.1:0-48875 GCA_003012165.1 Paramyrothecium roridum | reverse complement strand
TTACCTTACCTTACCTTACATTTGATTATTATGGAGCGCATGTGCAGTAGCCCGGTAGGAAGGGGAGAGGAAGGCGTTGAGCAGTAGCCAGAGCAGGTGGGGGAGGCTTCCACATAATGGCACGGACTGGTGGGGTTTACCTACGTCTTTGGGAAGGGGCCATCACGTACTGTACTTGCTTTCGATTTCGATGGGGGATCGTCGTTTTGCTTTGACCTAAGGTACCTGAACCAAGCACTTCCTTACCTTAACTTACCTTACCTTGCCTTGCCTTTTACGAGAGGTGTGCGTAGTGGGCTGGCCACGGTGCCTACCACAGCCAATTTACGATTCACCGACGCGGCTGCTCGGTGGGCTTACTCGTCTCACTAACGCTGGAAAGGAAGAAGGCATGGGCCAGGTACCAGAGATTCGCGCTGGTCGAACTGCTGCGAGCCTCCACCACCGTCCGTTACGTTACTGTAGATCCCACTGCGTTGCGTTGTTCCCCATCCCCCTGAGCCCCCAGTCTTCCCTTCGGCGTCTTGGCAATCCCGATGGTCACGGGCTCTGGGTGTGGGCGATGAGAAGATCGATCCGAGCGTCTCGACACCGACAACGATGCCAAGCATGGCGCAAGCGCAGGTAAGGGTTTGGGGGCGGGTGGGGAGTCGTGACAGGAAAAAGGCCCCAAAACGGCTCCCGTATCGAGGCCAAGCAAGGCCTTGCCCTGTCCTACCGTAGCTTAATCCCCTACAACTGGGTTTCCAGGCTTGACTGGCAGGGGAGGGCGCTTCGGGTCCAGAAGCAGTTTTGCGAGGGCTTGTCACAAGTTCACAGGGGATGCAGCTGACAGGAAATGGACACAATGGCGGCCCTGTTGTTCCAAGCGAAAGGACTCTTGGTGGTGGCAGTGGCCATGGCAGAGGCGCGAGAAACCCGTTAGGACCCAGGCGCTAAGAGAAGGGCTGCCTGGCGATCGGGACCGATGGGACGAAGGAAGGGCAAAATAACCTGTCGGAAAAGGCGGTTACGGGATTCCACAGCTTTGCTGCTGCAGGGAGCGGCTTTCGGGCCCTCTTGATAGCCAAGCTCTGACAAGTGAAGTCTATTTACAGCGCTGCTAATTTGCACACGCTGGGCTGGACAGCCTCGGACCACCCCTGGGATCGCTTCAACGTGATTGGAGGATATAGTCGCACGGTTTCCCCCATTGGCAGATCCAGTAGTCGGGGCATCGTGCGCCGGTCGCCTTCTGTGCAACGACGACAAAGAAAGCAAAACAATAATTACAGGGCTGTAAGCAGGGTGCGTCGGCTGGTTGGCCGGAAAGCCCAGCGAGAGCTGACGGGAAAGGAATTGCCTAGTTCAGGGAAAATCCGGAGAGGCGGAATCGACGGGGGGGCTTTTCCGACGGCTACGAGATCGCGGGTGAGAGGGCTCAGCTCACGAGTCCGACATGGGCGATCTGATAGCTGCCCGCCCCCCTTTCCTCCGAACCGAAGGGGAGGGGGCGTGCACAGTATCGTCGCAGATTGAAAGAGGAGAAAGAAAAAAGGTACCAAAGGCTCACAGTACGGGCTGTATGTATTGTCGATCTCGTGAACCCTTGAGAAGGGGGGCGGCATAAGAAAAACTAAGGGTATCGCCGGGATAGCTGCATAACGGACTGCAGTGTGGGTGAGATGGGATGGGGCAGCTCGTCGCAATGGCATTTGCCTGCACGACTCCTGCTGTAAGGCCGGATAGTCGCCGCGAACTCGCCTGCCTTTCTGGATCACGAAGAGTCCTGGATACGCACCGGCACCAAAACACCCACTCAGTTGCGGAATCTCGTCTCTGAATGCCAAGTGTTCTTGATCGAAGTCGTCCGTTAAGCATTGATCCAAAGGGGAAATAATAACACAATTATGGTATAACTATTGTACAACTAACAGGCGGATATTTTCGCTGGTCTATTGTCCCTCTAGCAACTCCTATCCCACACACAACACAGCACAACTCGAGACGCCGTTCTCCTTAGTCATCCTTGCACGTCCCGGCCACAGGGGACTTCCCTGTGTTCCTTGCATCTTATTCTTACACTAATCGCTTCGACGCCAGCAGAAGCCCCTTCGCTGACCGCCTTGTCCGCATTACCTCTCTCTCACATGACAAGCCAGGAGGCTCACCGCTCTCCACCCGCCCTCTTAGCTCGAGCTTCACTGCACCTCGAGATATCCTGAGGCGAGCGATGGCCCGAAGGAGAGCTCTTCCCCTCCCGGGGCAATGACCTCGTGCGCAGTTGCCAGGTCGGCCAGGTGCTGAAGGCCTTGGCTAGCCGTGGCCTCTACAGACGATGCGGGCCGTAGCTGGTCCGTCAGCCTGTCTCTAACACTGTCCCACAAGCCCGCCGGCTTCTCCAATATCTCCTTGATAACCTTGCCCGCTTCTTCGCGCGACCCCTCTAGCTTGCAGAGCTTGCTGAGGGACAACGCAACTAGAGAAACGAAGTGATTGATCAAAGGGCTCCTCAGCTGCGAGTTTGCCGACAATAGATTCACTAGCTCCTTTGTGGGCCACAGCATCTCCGCCGGCGCGGCCCCGGGGGTCAAGTGCGAGACTAGTAGCCTGCAGTGCCAGTACGCCAGATGCACCAGCGGGTATGGTGCAGGCTCAATATGTCCGGGTAGATCCTCCCGGTAGTTCTCAATGTAGTCTGACAAGATTCCCGCCATGGCTGGTTCCGCGGTGGATGCGCCAGCGTGTAAGGTCGATATGACAAAGGATATCCTATTCAACAGCTTTGACAGTCCTGCGATGCATAGTTAGCTTGTGTTAAAAAGTTGAAATGTAAAACAAAATGAAAAAGAAAAAAATCACAGGACCTCTGCCAACGGAGTAAAGTGATGAATGATGACTTACGTATAAGGTGGAAGCAGACCTCCCCGAGGATATTATCAAGCCCTGGCGGCGCGACAACGCTACTGTCCGGGATTTGCGCAGGTTTGCCGGTGCCGGCAGCATGCCAACGATCCATCAGCACCAGAGACCACCACAACCGGACGCACAGTTGGTCATCTGAGTCCGGCTCCGAGGCTAGCTCCAAAGGCGTGTGCCTCCACAACTTCATCGTGTTGGCCAATGCCACTGCCCGCGACAGCAGGAACGGCAGCGACGCTGACGCTCTCCAGTCCGCATCCATTATAAGCAGCAAGAGTGCTTGCGCGTGGACAATGTTGGCGGCCTGGCTGCGCGGCGCGTCTCCGCTCTCCCAGTCATTCAGAAGGGCGCTGGCGAGTTTGACATCTCCAGATGAAGGTTGCACGGCCGCCAGCAGCGCCGTGGAAAACGCTGTTCGGACCGGGGCCGGAGCTTGCGCCAAGAGGTTTTGAAGCCGTGTCTTGCTGTGTGGGAGGATGGGGTACACGGGTTGAACATTTGACAGATATCTAGACGCAAAAATCCATTAGTCCTGCTGAAATCTGCATGGGCAGAGGGGTCTAGACTTACTCATGCAGCAATCCCTCGTCTATCTCGGGAATTTCCTCGGACTCAGGTAGCGCTACATCCATCGGGGCATGGGGCTGCTTGGACGGCGTGTCATCGGGTTTGATAGGTGAAGGCTGAGGCGCGAGGGATCCGTTTCCGTACGTTGCCGTGCTGAATCCTTCGGGCGTTGCCGACGCTGCTTGGATCGGTCGATCGGAGCCCCAAGGGGCTTGCCGAGGAGCACTTGGTGTACTGAAATCGCCCGTCGATATACTTGAAAAAGGCCTCTTCCTGCTTGATTCGTCCGTCACATTTGCGTTGGTCTGGCTGGTTGATCGGGCTGGCCCAAAAAGTCGGTCCATGTCATCGTGGGTGAGAGAGCCTTCAGACTCGAGCTTGTTCTCGATGCTGTGGATTCTGTCGGCAAGTTCCTTAATGTATCTATATTTGCACATTAGTGTCCGACTCTGTGATTCTATATTCAAATTGCCCTTACCCTTTGCTTGGGCCACGCTTCTGGGGGACCCGGCTGAATAGACATCTTATAGACGATCGAGCGCAACTTGAACAAGGCATCTCCCCGGTATCTGATGAAGCGTCGCACTTGATTTTCTTTCTTCGGCATTCATCGCAAGCTCGGGACACCTTGGATCTTTTTCTCGGCGGGACACCGTCAGCCATGGCGTAGGGCGGCGGAAGTGGTGCAGGCGCCAGGGGAGGCATGGCGTGATGGACCATCGGGTCAGGCTGGGGTGTGTCATGCACGTAGGACGGCGTTTGCTGCTGTTCTTGGTCTGGCTCCGGATGGGGCATGATGCTACGAAGATTGGGGTCCTCGACATTCATGTTGGGATCGGTCGCAGGCATAAGAGGAGTTCCAGCGAGGCCTTGGCCAAGCTGTGCTGCCAATTGAAGTTCTTCCAGGTTGGCAGGCCGAGAGACGTGTTGCTGAGACGTCTCGGTCTCGTGTGGCGGTAGCTCCCCTTGATCATGTTCTCCAACTTGCACTTGCTCGGGAACGTGCTGCTCAGGGTGTTCGTCGTGTTCCTGGCCCCCTTCGCGGGTGCCGGTGTGATAGAACGGACCAGCATCCATGGCTTCGGCGCCAGGCGAAGGATACGATAGGTTGTTGGCCTCATCAGCCTCACCCTCCCTATTAGGAGACATTGCGCCGCACCAGGACTTATGGGTTCGATGTTGACTTTTGCCAGTTCTACCAGATAAAGCAGCCTCGGTTGCGACGGGATGCGTTAAACTTCAATCGGGTAAATGCGAGCTTGATTGGAACGGTTCGAGCGGCAATGGCAAGATGTAGGAAATGATTTTAAGTGCCAAAACCTAAGATTGTCGCGTGCGACGCGACAGCTGCGTGGCGACGCGCAGACGCGGCGTACTGAAGCCATCGTCAGTAATTGCAAAGAATATTCAAAGCTACAGCTATTTCACTGGAGGCGAGGTGCAGATTCAGACATGTTTTGTTTTGGTTGCAAGTCGAGGTTGCTGGTGAACTTGACTTACACGGAGCTGGATTATCGTTCTGGAAGCGGAGGATGATAAATGCGATGCGCCGTGCTTCACTCGCGGAATAGGAAGAACTCGGCGCCGTGACAGCTGTGGGTGTTTTGACCGTTCGAGATCTGCTGAGCTTCGGAGAAGGAAGAATTTTCGGGGCGTGGCGGGAAATGCTCGGCACTTGGGACGCTAGACGCTTATGTCATCATTCGCTCGAATTCGCAGATGCCATACCTTGAGGTACATTTCCACAGGGATGGCTCTCGGCAAAATGCAGCGTTAGCCAATGCACTTGAAAGACTGGTCGTAGACATGCAAATGATAGGTTAATGGGCTTTCACAACTGCCGGGCTTGGCTGTCGAATAAGAGCAACCCATTCCTTTGTATGAGTATTAAGTAGTACGGCTTCTACATGCTATCTGGAACTCAGCGGATAGACCTAGATGAAAAGGTTGTTCGTCCAATTGGATGACAACCAGGTAATTCCAGCTACTTTTTACCACTGCTCGCCCAGCTCACAATTTCCACTAATTAGCCATTTGCTTTTTAATATCTTCAAGCTTTCTAAGCTGCAATCAGTATAAAACACTGGTAAAGTTATTGCGCCTATAGGGCTGTGAGCTTCTCAAGCACCTGCAGACGCCTCTAGGCCTCAAGTGGGGTCGCCCTCCACATCACGGCTAAGGCCGCACAGATCAACAGGGAATGGCGGAGCGGGAGCCATTTGGGACCCTGCACGAACTGGCTCAACTCCACTACCTCCCGCCATTGACACTTTACGTTGGCTTGGTCTCCTCCTAGCCTCCCCCTTTCTCCCTCGATCAAATCGTTCGTGTGATTGTGCTTGGATATTGCACCGCCGCATCTGCTCAGAGGGGATGCTTTCCCGGAGCTCCTGCCCCTCTAATTCCAACAAATATGCCATTCGCCAGTTCTAGCTGACGCCGAACATCCCCTCCATGTGCCTGAGCCTAGGGGCCTTGGCGTTTGGATCGTGGCTTGCGTGGTCGCCTTATCCGCAAAATCAGCCCATCATCGAGGAGAGGCGCCGGACATGATGGACGTGCTTGATGCACAGAGATGGTCCTACGTACCTGAGGTTCCCGACGATACAGCACAAATGCGACAACTCCTGGAAGGGTACAGCAAAATCTCCCCTACAAACTTCAACCAGCACCTCCTGCGTGTTGTACGTAAACCTCTCACGTCCCACCCCGACCATGAAAGAGAAAAAAAAAAAGTATCTAACCCTTGCTTTTCGCAACCCGTTAGCGCGACGATGGCTGGAAGGTCTCAAAATTCCCTTGCATTGGACGGTGGAATTTCTTGGGTCTCCTCGATCCCAAGGATCCGCGGTACCAGCAAGTCCTTTTCAGGCTCAATCTAAGCGGCTCGAGGGACGTCCTCTTAGACCTTGGCTGCTGCGTCGGCCAGGTCATCCGGCAATTCCGCGCGGATGGCGTTGATGGAGCACAGCTGATGGGCACGGACGTGGAATCGAGATTCATTGACATCGGCTATGATCTCTTCCAGGACGTACCGACGCTGCAGGCGACTTTTGTCATTGGCGATATACTGGACCCTCAAGATGAGCGCCTATTTTCTCTACAGAGAAAGGTCACTATTATTCACGCCGCCAGTTTTTTCCATCTCTTCACCTGGACTCAACAGCTCTATATTGGCATACGCCTGGTCGGCTTTCTCAAGAAAGGCACCAAAAATGCTCTCATCTTTGGCAAGCAGATCGGCGTTACGAACCGGACGGAACAATCCACTCTAGATTCAGCTCCTTATCTGCATGACCAAGAAAGCTTCCAATCATTATGGGATGAAATTGGCAAGATCACCGCAACAAGGTGGAGCGTGGACATGGAGTACACCGGAGACATCGCAACGCCCATACCAGGCGTGAGCAAATATGCTGCCCCGGTTCAATTCACTATCTATCAAATTCCCTAGTGACACTTCACTGGCTTATTGTGAACAGAAAGGCGTTTAGGGATGTGTTGACTGTGCTGGGCATTGATGATTTGTGGGTAATAGCATCGAGGCTGGCGTTTGGTTGCGTTTGGTTGCCGGGAGGTTTCGGGGAAGTGTCTGGGTTACGATGGCAGAGCCACAGATTTTGCCTTCCTCCATCTGCCATCATCAAGAAGCAATGTACCGTTCTGGTACTCTGAAGTAAAGCTTTGAAATTAGGAATACTCACCAAATTCATTGATAGCCGAATTATAAACAGACAGCCATACTTCTTTGAAGAGACCAAGGTTGAATTCGGTCAGTCCGTTTCAGACGCAAGACGCTATAGGGTAAATCTGCTTCGGAAAATTGCCGGCTTTGGTTGGTCTGCCCATTGACCAGACCTACCTTAGCTCTTGGCAAGGTAAGGCGGTGCCCCTCCATGACTTGTATGTGTATACGCAGTAGCTCAGGTGGGCAGAGGGACCCGTAATCGCATGGCGGCCCGCGACAGACATGGAAGCGACACTGCCCGCTTGAACTACTCCCCAGTCGCGTCCGCCCCAGCACAACCGCTTGGCGATTGGTGAGCTCGCGCTGCCGCTCAGTATAGCTCCCCGTACTATGCGCAGCTGGAGAATGAGCAGTTCGCCAAAATGGACGGAGATTGGGACGAGGTGGGTACAGCAAGCCGCAACCGCGCAACGCGCCTCAGGGTTGTCTTCCCTCGACAGCACCACGGCCTGTGCCTGCGAGGACCCCTTTCTTTGCAACTGGCTGTTAACGCGATGGGGTTTCTATTAGGTGTCCCGGATTCCGTTTCCGCCGCCGGGCGTTCATGCATTACCGACACCGGTCACAACGATGACATTCGACACGAGCCAGGAGCTGCTATGGACAGGGAATGATTTTGTAAAGATGATCAAGCTCTCGAGTACCTTCATCACCACTGATTTGCGCAAAAGGGCCGTGTAACCTCCTTCTACGGCACAGAACTCCAGCGATATACCTCTTTCAAGGCGCACCCTTCGGCCGATGGCGCCGTACGACAGATACTGGTGAACGAGAAAGGTGTGGTCGCCCTGGGCCCAAAAGATGTCCATATGGCGCAAAGGCGGGGCGTACCGATGTGGCATATCAGGTATGCAAATCGACGACTGCGACCCCATCTTATGTGAAGCTGACCCGGAGCCAAGACACGACGAGATGAAAGACTTGCGATGCATGAGCTTTACGTCAAAAGGAACTGCTGAGATCATCGTGGCTGGCCTGCAAAGTCTGATGCTGGTCATCGACCTCATTAAGGGTGAAGTCATGAAACAAGTACGACAAGACTTCAGCCAACGAAGTTCATCACTAACCTGTCTCCTCAGGTACCTACTGAACACCAGTACACGATCATGAAGCGTGGCCGTTACATCTGTGCCGCGACTAAGACCGGATCAGTCCACCTGCTGGATCCTATCAGTT
Source organism: Paramyrothecium roridum (assembly GCA_003012165.1). Classification (NCBI taxonomy): domain Eukaryota; kingdom Fungi; phylum Ascomycota; class Sordariomycetes; order Hypocreales; family Stachybotryaceae; genus Paramyrothecium; species Paramyrothecium roridum. The sequence goes on along the minus strand of PXOD01000030.1, from coordinate 40,483 downwards.
TCACGGTCGTCAAGGCTTGGAATGCGCATTCGGCACTCATCAATGACATGGATGCTCAGCACGACTTCATCGTCACATGCGGCTACTCCTTGCGACAGGGGCAGAACTATATGCTCGATCCGTTTCTCAACGTGTTTGATATTAAGAAGATGTCCTCGATGCCTCCGATTCCTTTTCCTGCGGGCGCGGCGTACGTGCGGATGCACCCTAGGATGCTCACTACAAGTATTGTCGTTTCACAAAGTGGGCAGATGCACGTTGTCGATCTGATGAATCCGAACACTAGCAATGTACGGCAGGCAAACGTTCTTACTTACCTCAGCATGTTTGAGATTGCACCATCAGGAGAGGCCGTGGCTCTTACCGATGCCGACTGTTACATCCATCTCTGGGGATCACCTTCGAAGTTGCACTTCGTGGATCTTCCTACCCCTATAGAGTTCGCAACGCCAGAGGAGTCAGCACAGTCAATTGAGTGGACGAGCGAGACGTGAGTTGAAGCACCCTTCCTTGTGTATGCTCATTGTCCTGACGTTAACAGCCCCTTGAACTCAATCGGTTTACCGTACTACCGAGAAGTCCTTGCTTCGGCATGGCCTGACACGGTTTGTGATGTCGGCGCTCCACCTGTCAGATTTGACCCTCAGTTCCTGGCTGGCCTCAAACCCACCGAGTTTGGACTGTATGGCCGGAATACCCGAGGTGTACGCAGAAATCAAGCGGAAGACACGCGAGATTTGGGCAAACTGGCCAGTTCCGGCCTCAAGGCACCTAAATTCCTTAGTGAGAAAGCCCGCGAATCAGCCAAGTTGACCACGGATCTCTCTGAGGATAAAACGGATGAGCTTGCAAGCCCCTTAGCAGATTTGGAGGCCGACAGCAAGAAATCTGATGTGCCTATGATGTACCGGAACGTCGAGATCAAGTACAGCAAATTTGGAGTTGACGATTTCGATTTTGGGTAAGTCGACAACGCGAGAGTTCTGCCAGCTCACTGACACTCTCGGCCAGCTTCTACAATAAAACCCGGTACTCAGGACTTGAGATTCATATATCCAATTCTTATGCCAACTCGCTACTTCAAATCATGCATTTTACACCCCTGCTTCGTAACCTATCCTTGCAGCATGCCGCAACTGCTTGCGTCAGCGAAATTTGTCTGCTTTGCGAAATGGGATATCTCTTTGATATGCTGCAGAAGGCCGACGGCTCCATCTGCCAGGCAACGAACATGCTCAAGACACTTAGCAATCATCCCCAAGGTGAGTCTGACCTACCTTGGAAGATTGACTGCTTGCTCATTCTCCCTAGCTGGGCCTCTGGGACTGCTCGAAGAAGACCCCCATGGATCTACTCTCAATGTTATGTTGCAGGGATTGACTCGTTTCTTGCTGGACAAGATTGTTCACGACTACAAGACAATGTCTGCGTCATCTCCGGCTATGGAACAGGTAAGATACCCTCCCCTCTCCTCCCCAACTGCATATGAGCAGCTTCTGAACTACTATAGACGTTAGCAACTGCTGCAACAACAGCCATCAGGTGTATGAATTGCAGGAGCGAATACACTAGACCCGGATCAACTTACGTCAATGATTTACTTTATCCATCAATAGTTAGTTCACCCCAAAGTTCCAATGATATAGATCTGACACTTAATTGCAGAAGCCTCCTGGAAGAAACGCCAAGTCGCCGCGCATTACGTTCTCTCAAGTTCTCAAAAATAGTGTTGAAAGAGAAACAACATCTAAGGGATGGTGCAGCCGATGCCAGCGATACCAGACAATAGCTACACGAAAAACCATCCATAACCTACCGGCAGTTCTGATGCTCAATACTGCCATTACCAGCCAGGATCACCGAAGCTTGTGGTCCACGCCTGGCTGGCTACCGGAGGAGATTGGTATTATTGTAGAGCAAGGACAATTTTTCTGCTATGAAGGAGAAGACTTGAAGCTGCATCTGCAAAGGGGCATTCACAACATCACCGTGTACTCACTGATCGGCATGGCTATCAGTATCGAAAGTGGCCAAGCGCAAAAGCCGCATTTAGTGGCCATGGTCAATGGTAAGCTGGGTTTGCACGATGCTCTCATGATACTGAGCTGATAATCACCACAGTGGCACATGCTGAGCCAGAAGCCCCCGGGCAAAGCCAATGGCACCTCTTCAATGACTTTCTGGTGAGATCAGTCAGTACCGAGGAGGCACTGACTTTCAACTCGTCTTGGAAGGTGCCTTCAGTCGTCGCCTTCCAGGTCAAGGAAGCAAATAACACAATCGACAACGAGTGGAAGAATCAGCTTGATACTTCGCTCTTATATCATGACTGGAAGTGAGTATTACCGTCTACGCAAATGTTGCACATTACTGACTAAGGCATAGCCCCAATACCGCGCCTGAAGACAAGACTTACCAGCTGCTTGATGCTGATAAGGAGCGACCCGGCTCAAACACTGTAATTGCATTAGATACGGAGTTCGTCGCAGTCAGACAGCCTGAGATTGAGATGAACTCGGACGGCGAACGCGAAACGATTCGTCCCATTGTTTATGCACTGGCTCGCGTATCGGTGGTCAGAGGACAAGGCGAGGACGAAGGTGTGCCCTTTATTGACGACTACATCGCTATAAGAGAGCCTATAGTCGACTATTTGACCTCATACTCTGGCATCACTCAAGAGGACTTGGATCCGCGCCTATCGAACCACAGCCTTCTTCCGCTTAAGATGGCATACAAGAAGCTCTGGATTCTGCTTAATCTGGGCTGTAAATTCTTAGGACATGGGCTGAAGCAGGACTTTCGAGTCATCAACATTCACGTTCCCAGAGCTCAGATCATCGACACGATAGATTTGTTCTTCCTCAGATCCCGCCTGAGGAAGTTGTCGCTGGCTTTCCTAGCCTGGTATCTACTCAAGGAGGATATCCAGCTGGAAACCCACGACTCTATCGAGGACTCGCGCACGGCCCTGAAGCTGTACCGGAAGTACCTGGAGTTCCAGGACGCCGGTATCCTGGAAACGATGTTGCAGGATATCTACCGCGCCGGCCGAGACGTCAACTTCAAGCCTCCCCGAAAGGATGATCAGGATATACAGAGAACGGATACGCCGCCGTTGCCCGTAGAAGGCGGACCGGGGCCAACTACGCCTGCGCGGGTCACCTCATCGGCGGGGAGCGCTTTTGGCAGTGGCGTAACCTGGACGCCAGGCAAGGGATCGCCTTTGCGCTGAAGGACTACGCATTGGAGGGTACAAAGGAGCCAGGCGGGGAGGGCATCCGTTGTTTATACTTGTCATGATACAGCAAATCCATCAAAATATAACCACACATGCATATGCAAACACGATGGATATGACATGAACTTTGTTTTCCGTAGGGGAACTCGTGTCTGTTGATTTGAAAGTGTAATTCTACTGCTTAGAAAATATGTATTTATTGCGGATATCATTAAAGATGTCAACTCCTCCCGGCCTTGCCGTATTTCCCCGATCCCCGAGATAAGTCTTGACCGGAGCCAACCACGCTCCTCCCCGGACGAAAAAGAAAATAACTCAAAAACAAAGGCCCTAGAACGATTCTAGGGCCCGCGAATAGAGTAGCAGGAGAAAGAGAAGACGAAGAGCAGTTCTAGCACAAGTCATCAACGCCGTTTGCCTCGCTTCAAATATCGGGGGTTCGGGAAGGATGGCTAAGGATACGACGCGGTCCATATGTACCCGGCCTGATTCTCTTAGTCTCTTTGTTTTTGTTTCCAACGCCGTCTATGCATCCCTTTAGCAAAAGCCTCCCGCCAGGCAGGCGTCCTAGCCCGCGCCGGAGCATTTCCTCATGCACGAGACCGTGCTAAGTTCCTGATTCATGTACCTCGAAAGACAGTCTAAGACACATCGAGAGCTTCACATCGAGACGTGGGTCGGCCGCAAGCGGTCCAGATAAGAGTCACTATGTTGGGACCTCGCTACAGCTCCGATTCAGCACCGCCATTAGCAGAGAGGGCCATGGGGCTTCCATTGTGGTTCTGCCGTTGGCGAAGACGCGAGCTGCCTGGTGGTCGCCGCCGTGCGATGGCCCTTCCATTGACATTGCCCTCCTCATCATTATCGGACTCCGGGTTCTGCTCAGCATAGAGACGTGCCTCGTCCAGCTCACTGATGTCGTCCGGTCTGTCGCGCAACCACTGCATGCGAGGGCCTGACCTTGCCCGCTCTGATACACGGAACCCGTAGATTCTGGGCTCGTATATGCGACCAGGGCCTAATCCAGGCGCAATGTTCTTGGCGTAGATGCCATTGACAAGGGGCTCGTTATCCGGTACTCGTGAGCTGGCGCTCGAGATGACTTCGGCGCCCCGTTTCGTCAGGTCATACTCGGGGAAGGTGAGGAGGAACAAAGCGCCGAATGTGCGGCCGAAGAAGGCACCATCCACGGTCTGGAAACGACTGTTCGGTGGCACGTAAACATCGAGGCACGAGGGACAGAATAGCTTGACAGTATCTTCGCCAGGAATGTCCGAGAGACCAACGGGGAGAGTTCTAGCCTGGTCGCAATTTGTTCGCGGGCAGCAGCCGAAGTGGCCTAGCTCGTACTTTTCACTCATTTGTTGTATACCGGCTCGTGAGCAGATGAATCGTTGGTGGATGAGACCATAGAGCATCTCTGCCGACGATTCGATAACGGACAAGTCGCTTGCCATCCTGCTGTGGTGTCTCCGCTCTCCGGCATTTCTCAGACGCTCCTGGCCATCACCGAGACCTGATTCATTGTCGTCTTCCTCCTCCTCCTCTTCCTCTTCATCGTCATCATCCTCAGGCTCGACGTCAAGTATCATCTAATATGTGGAGTCAGCTTCACTGTGCGCCTGGTGGAAATGGGGGCTTTATCCCATCGAGGGGCATACCTCGAGGGCTTCCTTGTACATGGCGACTTGAGTTTGGAGACCAGTGAGGTTGAAGTCATCCTCGATAAACTCCTCCGAAACCTCGGCGAAATACTCATGACCAAGCAAGGAACAGAAACTCGAGATCCATGATTCGGGGGTACCTGAGGAAGTCGACATGATGCTGACCTCGTACGAAGAGCTGCTTTCGGAAGCCAGGGTGATGGTGGGCCGGGAGGCGAGTAATTACTGCTGCAGGCGTGTGGGGGTGAAGGCGAGCCGCGAAGAAATGGACAGCGAGTGAGTGTAATGAAGCGAGCGACCGTCGGGCGCGTGTTGGCCGAGATGCAGGCGCAGGAGCGGGAGCGGGAGCAGAGGCAACGGCAGACGCACGCGGACAGGACGGTCTGCGCAGCCAATCTGCCTTGTTACGACGGGGATTTGCGGCTCAGGCGTTGCGCATGGTCAGCGCGATGGAGCGTGGATGAGAATGGGAATGGCCAAGGGGTCGCTGTTGGCGTTGGCGTGGGCGTGGGCGTGGAGCGATGACCAAGGCTGCTGCTGGGTGAGCGGGAGGGCCGTCCTATGATTTGATGGTGCTTGGGGCTGGTTCGGTGATGGATTGGCGGTGCCCTTGTCGAAATGCTGCCCCCTCCATTGATTGCCCTTGTGCCTTGGGAAGGGTCGAGGTGGAGGGGTGACTTCTGCTGGGCCTAGCCCGCCGCCGGTGCTTGGTTTTGCCGAATTCCGAAGAGCTTGCCCATGACCTTTCGACCTGGAGACTGAAAGATACATTGGCCCCACTACAACTTTGGCCAGAGCAGCATGTACCTTGTCTTCGAGTGGCCGCTGACTCTAGCGACATCAGAACAGGTACCTACACTGGAAATTCATCATCTTCCATCTTCACTTGCACCGGATTCGGGGCATCGCGGTAAACTGACACCCTCGAGGTGGCTAGAAATGTAACGAATACTCGAGAAGCGTCTACGAGAATGGCTGGCACGTTAACCCGCCAGCCCTACCGATGGGCTACTGGGATCAGCTGCTTCGGTAAGGTATCTTGTCGTACATTTGCTACTCTTCCAATTGCTTCCTCTTTTGCTCCGGTGGACTTGGATGCGTTCCGCCGAGATGTTTTCCTTCCCGAGAGGCTTTTTCACTTCAAAAACAACACTACTGTCAATACTGAAGACAAGCTACCGGCCGCAACTAAGTGGTTTGACGATGGCCTGAGGACATTCTCTCCTTACATGCAAGAATTTTATGAGTGGCCATTTCCATATGAACTTATCGTACCGTCGCCAGATAGTCGAAAAGCCGTGGCCGCTTTCCGCGACTGGCTGCTGCAAAGCTCGGAGGTCATGGACCCAATCTTGGCTGGCGTAATTGAACCGGTACTTGCGGAAGCAGATCGGCGTACATTTCACCAGCTTTATGCACCCCTGAAATTGCTACACAAGGCACTCGAGTTCAACAAAATCCAGAGGAGCAGCAGCAGCAGCAGCAGCGGGCCTCAGGCCCTGATGCAGTTGTACATTGCTCAGTCCTTGCTATCAGACCTGCCAGATGCTTTGCTGAAAGACCTGCCGACGCCTGATATCGTCTTACACGCGGGTAAAGGGGATGTTTATAGCTCCAGCATATGGCTCGGCACCGAGCCAACATACACGCCCCTCCACCGCGATCCAAACCCAAACCTCTTCTGCCAGCTCCATAGCAGTAAAGTCCTGAGGCTCCTGCCGCCCACGCTCGGCGAGAAGCTCTTCTTCCAGGTTCAGGCCCGGATCCGCCAACAAGCCAACAGCCGCATACGGAACGTGCAAATGATGGAAGGCAAAGAGAGAGAGGAGCTTCACCGAGCTGTGTGGCAACCTGACGAGCCATTGGAAGGCTTGCATGAGGTGGCAGTGCAGCCGGGGGACGCATTGTATATCCCCAAGGGATGGTGGCATTCCGTCAAGAGTCTGGGCTCGGGTGGAGGACTGAACGCATCGGCCAATTGGTGGTTTCGATAGACGAGGATGCGCTGACCAGTGGAAAACTGTATATTTTCATTTTGTATTCAATGTAGCACCATGCTCCAGCCTCATCTACCGCCTCTTCTCTGGCCTACATATGATATAGTTCATGTAGCCACATGGCCAGAGATGCCTTTGCCTCCCGCTCTGAATCACCCAGTCGTTCGCGTCTGCGCCGCAGTTCCGCAGCAGGGCCTCAACCTCGTCCGCCGTCCGTGTTCGCAGAGCGGACATGTAGCCATCAAAGACCAGCACGAACGGCAGAATGGGAATGAACCAAGAGAAGATGAGCGTAGCCGGCGACCTCCATTTCCACGCATAGTAGGGTGCCGCGGCGATGACGCCAAGTCCCATGAGGGTGATGGTGATGACGCTCAGGACGTCTCGTTCCTGAAGCTCAAAAATTGCAAAGCCGTCGCTGGTCTGGACCGTGTCCTTGAGAATGTCTCTGGCCAATGGATCGTCGAAATGATGAAAGGCGAGGTTGAACAGCCGCATGACCTTCTTGCCGTCACTGCGATGGACTAGCCGCTCCGGTGCCCGGCTCGCATCGACGCTGTTCGCCTCGTACGTGATGCGCGGGTTCTTCCGAGCGAGCCTCTGCCACGACTCAAGGTTTGGATGGAGGTCAGTCAAGACAAAATCGACCTGGGGCCGCCCATTGTCCCTGAGATGGGCATTGACGGTGCGCTCTATAGCAGGCGTTGGGCCGCCGCCGCCGGCGCAAAAATCAACGTAGGCGTATGAAGACAAGTCCTCAGCGAGATGCTTGATCAGCAGCGTGGCAGCTGTCTGCGCAGGGGACATTGACTGCAAGGGCGTTCTTGCGGTCCACGTCTGCCGAAGCCCATCTTGGACACGCGCACGGAGAAAAGCTGGGAACCTGACGATGGCAGTTAGTATTGAACGGGATTGGAGTGTGAAGCGAGGCGTGCAGCTTTAGGCTGGCAACTGATTGGAATACGCTGTAGTGTGTTTGGGTGAACGAACCAGGGCTGGTCATCGATCTCGAATAGATGCATGCGTGGAAGTAGAGGAGCCATCGCGGCTAGATAGCTTTCCAGCAGACTGAGGTCTGGATTCCTTAGGATGAGAGCAAAATCACTCGGAAGTTCTCGTTTATATGCTCTGAAAGTCAGGGAACTGGGCCGTTGAGGAAAACCGAGAATCGTTGTGAATGGTGACGTGTGTTATTGACGAGGTGAGGTAGCTCCAGACCCCTGCGACAAGCTAAAGTACAGTACCTTAGCTCTGGCGGTTTCAGACAAGAAGTTAGGTAGGTAATGTACCTGCATTCCGCACCCACGGCGTGCGCAAAGTAAGACGGACTGTAAATAGAAAACGCGAGAACATCAGATACCACGAACCATCATAAGGCTCAAGGCTCGGGGGATAATTCAATCTCAATCGTTTCTTTTGTCTCTCCCTTTGCCTTGGAAATGGATCATGCTGCCTTTCGGTTGCGGGCCGTGGTTTTTTTTGAAGGCTGGCCTGATGCTTGCCATAATGCAACGATCAAGAAACAGAGAAATGTAACTATGGGCACCGATCCCTTTCTCCGTTGAAGTAAAAACACCACAAAATTGATAAATTTTACTGTCGGAAGATATTTTTCTCTCTTGCCAGAGCAGATCAGGTGTGATACAAGGTTGGTTCCAAGCCTTGGAACACCTTGGCCACCTAGCTTAGCTGTCCTAACTCTCTCCGACCCATTTTGGATCAATGTAGCTGCGAGCTACATACCATTTTCAGGTAACTGAAATCATGACATCTCAATGTTCCGTAAAATTGTTTCACCCTGGTAGCAATCTGCTTGACTCTTCTCCATCCTTGGTAGACAATGCAAGCATATAATAAACCAAGCACAAACACCATCAACCTGGACTTCCTACCCTGCAACCAGCGTGTCCCATTTTCCATGCTGAGCACAAAGCCGCAGGTCGGGACTGCATTATAGTCTTACAAGTAAGTTGTAAGCAAAATTTTTGCATACTGTTAGAATATGAACTATGCCAATTCTCTTATGGTAATACTGAACATCTTAACAGAAGCTCTCTTAGGGGAGGTCTGATCACCATGTTGTTCATAACTAAGCGGATTTCGTTGCCTTTAATTAATGCCAATCACCCGTCAAATGCTGCGTTTACATCACGCAAACATTGCCCTGTTAACCACTCCAGAATCAGCAAATTGTTACACAGCAGATGAATCTAGCTTTTCCCGATGCCTGGAGTGGGACGACATAAGTTTTGCACATTGGCGGACCTTCATGCAATATTAATTGACAAATTATGAAAGCTGACCATAGATCATATGAAACATCACGGAGAATCAATGTAAGGATCAAACCCAACACGCTGTTGCGCGTCGTTCCTGGCTCGTCGCCGATCCTCACCAACCAAACCCGTCGTCGACGTCTCTTCCAAGAAGAATGTCAAAACATGGTCTGGAATTGTCAGATGCGAGGCCTGCTGAAATTCCTGCAACCCGGCCAAGCGAATGAGCATCTCAAGCAAGGATAGTGAGGTTGTTACCGCTGCAAAAGGCGACCTTGCTACAAACTCGTGTGCTTCTTGTTTGGTAAAACCATCTTCTTTCACCGAGAAGACCGCGGGCGCTCCCTCCTGATGCAGGGACAAGTTCCTTAACTGAGCAACCATATCGTCGTCAACAGCTGGACTGGGTTGCCTCAAGTCCATTTCTGCCTGACCAAGGAGGGTTCCGTCATCTGAATCAGGGTTAGCCTCCTCATCGCTGTCGCCAATCTCTTCAGCACCGCATTCGTGAACTTCAAACGCCAACCACTCCGGATCTAAAAACCCAGGCAGGCTGCTTTTGCCAAAGTCAACCGAATGACCAATCCCTTTTCCACCGTGTTTCACCGAGCAATCTTCACTAAGCTGCCTGTCGATGTCTGATTGTTCATCGTCCACAGCTCCGTGGAAGGACCGACATGTGTTCATTTCGATTGCATCTTCTGCAGATTGCGACATGGTTCGTATGTCGCGTTTCAGTAGCAGAACAGGACGATTGTTGTTTGGAGGATCGCCACCGATATTCAAGATCTTTCCCGTGTCCGTATAGAACATCTTTGAGAATTGGCTGATAGGAACAGCCTCTCGAATGCCAGCATTTTCGATGCCATTGAAAGCGCCAAAATTCTCGTGTGGAGAATGCACTCGCCCATCGTCCAAGTCCTCTACAATCTCAAGGAAATAACTATACTGTTGCGCGGTGATATTTTCACTGCGTTCTGCGCCGTGTGCTGAGGACTTTGCTGGAGTAGGGTCTGCATTCCGGCATAAACGTACGCGGGCCTTGTGCAATACCTCCTGCCACAGTGGCTTTCTCTGGCCTTCACCTAGACCGTAAGGTGACGACGTGACCATCGGTTCATGTAACGTGGGACATGTACCCGCAACGCTTCTTTTCGGAAGAGTACTCCAAGAAGTTGAACTGGTGGCGTGACCTTGAAAGAGCATATAAAGCGTTAGGCCGAAAGCCGGTCCAATTTGCACAGAGCTCCAAGGATTTTGTGCATGGTGAGTGTCGCCAACGATCAAGAGCGTGCTTGCTTGCAAAAGCCTCGAAGGCGATACGCCTGGTGGTATAGACGTGGAAAGACTTTCACCAGACGCAGTGATAGCTAGCTGGAGAAGAGGCACCTCACGATCAATGCGGTTCAAAACGTCTTTTATGTCTGCAAGGACCTTTTGCAAGCTCTCATGATGGATTTGTCTGGTTGCTGTCGATGCAGACGGGACGCTCTGCAAACGTTCTTGCGTTATGGCGATAGCCTCGAGCCGCATACCAAGGGAAGACACATCAGCATGCAAGGACTTGGCAAGTGGCACTGCGGACGAGAGAAATGCATTCCCGCGGCCAGATCTAGTACCGGTAAGTAGTGATCAATACTAGGCGGATAATAAGGGACAGACTTCAGCTCAATAAGATCAATGACAGGTGTGATGACCTAGAAACCAAGCAGTGAGTGCATGCCCATTGACGGATCGCTGTGGCATCAGTACCTGGATCTTGCTTGTCAAACGTTCCTGGAGGAGCCTCAGTTCCTAACTGAGACCCTCATCGTCAACCGATTTTAGAAGTCGCGAACATTGCTTGATAGCCAGGCTAGATGTGAGGGCTATGCCAGAGCGGATGGCATACTTGACTGCTTGAACCCCCACAACTGCCAGGAATTCGTCCATATTACGATGTCTCTTTGTGAGTGCTCCAGGTGGTGATGTTGGAAGAAGTCACGGCGGGCAATCTGAGATGTTGATTTGCCGTGTAAGGATTGGAGGAAACGCGACGGGACAAGAAAAGGAGGAAAACAAGGTGGCAGTGAATATCCAAGAGAACAAGGCAGTTTGGTTCCAATGTGCATGTAATGCACCCATTTGCTGCACGGCATAGAAGACACTTTAAAATATGGCAAGCAAATTACGGTAAGCTATAGCATCCTCGTCTGCATCGGGCTCGGAAGTAATTCGACGAGGCGTTGCCCTGTGGTTACGGTGGCGGGGCATCGGGACCGTGCGAAAAAGAGCATCACCCCGCGATGCAACCCTTGCGTTTAAGCCGACGAGGCATCGCACAGCGTGGCACTATCAGGCTTTGTTTGGATGGCGCGAGGTGCGAACCTCCTTGCTTGACTCCGCCTTGTTGATACATGTGACTCATATAAGTGTTAAGTTCTGTAACGAAGGAGACACCATCGAAAAGGAGGTTGGATTCAATATTAGGCATCAGTGGGTTGGGTGCGCAAGAATGGAGCTCACACCAGAAGTTACTCATGCCTGGAGGCAAGGCAAGGTAACTCAAGGTGGTCATCCAACCCCGTTGCCCTCTGACTGCAAGTCATGCTACCAACAGGAGGTAAGTAGCCGGACAGTGTTGAAGCTTACGCACACAGTACCAGCCCCTCCAGAGCGAGCACCTTCCCCCTCCACCGTCATGGTGGTGGGGCTCGAATTTTCACGTCCTCCACCAAGGCCTCTAAAAGCGACTTGGATTCCGAGACTTGGATACCAAACCTCACACAGCCCTCGGTGCCCAAGGTAGCCAGATTCGTCGCCAGATCCTTCAGTCGCAGACGAATAACCGAGAATAGCACCCGCACCCGCACCCGCAGCCAACTCACCTCTGCGCCTGGTGTTTTCGCCTCGACGAAACGTTCGATTCTTCCTCAGCGCTTTCGTGGCGTCCACATTTCCCCTCGACTACTTTGCCCTCAACTGCGCCAACTAAAAAAACAACCAAAATGTCAAACCTCAACTCCTGGGAGGACGATCCTGCTGCCCAGGACGAGAACCTGTCCCAGCAAGCTCAACAGCAGCTCAACATTAATGCGCAGAACCAGCGAGCCGGTGGTTTCCGACCTAATGTCGCCTCCTTCCAGCCCACTGCCCAGTCTTTCCAACCCGGCCAGGGCTACGGCGGTTACGCGCCTCAATATCAGCAACAGCAGCAACAGCAGTACTACCAGCAAGGTTACTACCCCCAGTATGGTGGCCAGCAGCAAGGCTTCGATCAATACAACAACCAGGGATACGGCGGTGGCTTCTCCCAGGGTTACAACCAAGGATACGGTGCGGAAAAAAAATCGCCATCGCAAGGGCTCTTGATCAATCGCTAACAGTCACAGGTGGTGGATATCCTCAATATGGCCAGCAGCAAGGTCAGCGTGGGCAGCAACAGGCTCCGCAGTCTCAACAAGCTGCACCAGCCGCCCCCGTTATCACCAAGCGACAGGAAGGCGCCCCTGCGGCACCCACTGCTCCTGCAGCCGCTGCTGCACCCAAGCCTGTGGCAGTAAAGGAAGGTGGCACCAAGGTGCTCAGCATCGGAGGTGATGCTGCCCCCAAGCCTAAGGCTAAAGTCCTGTCTATCGGAGCAACGACCACCCCTACTCCCAAGGAGGACGCTAAGCCTGAGCCAACTGCCAAGCCCGAAGCTGGTCAGAAGGCTGCAGCAGTTAAGGCCATCGAGAAGACCGGAGAGAAGGCTGGCAAAGCCGCTTCGGCAAGTGGCAGAACTTCTCCAACCCCATCGTCCGGACGCTCCAGCCCTTCTGGACCCGGTGAAAAGAAGGCTCAGCGTGAAGCCGATGCTGTCACCAAGGAGCAGGCCGCAGACGTTGACCAGGAGACCCTTAAGGAAATCTACGGCAAGGAGCACGTCAACATCATTTTCATTGGTCACGTCGATGCTGGAAAGTCCACCCTCGGCGGTTCGATTCTCTGGAGTACTGGCATGGTCGACGAGCGAACGATGGAGAAGTACAAGAAGGAGGCAAAGGATATGGGTCGTGAGTCGTGGTACCTGTCTTGGGTCATGGATCTGAACAAGGAAGAGCGAAGCCAGGGCAAGACGATTGAGGTCGGACGAGGCTTCTTCGAGACGGAGAAGCGTCGATACAGTATCCTGGACGCTCCTGGCCACAAGACGTACGTTCCCAACATGATTGGAGGCGCTTCCCAGGCCGACGTGGGTATTCTGGTTATTTCTGCGCGAAAGGGCGAATACGAGACCGGTTTCGAGAGAGGAGGCCAGACCCGTGAGCATGCTATGCTTGCTAAGACCCAGGGAGTCAACAAGCTTATTGTTGCCATCAACAAGATGGACGACCCAACTGTGGAATGGTCCCACGACCGATACCTTGAGTGTACCACGAAGCTGTCTCAATTCCTCAAAGGAACTGGATACAACTTGAAGACAGACGTCTTCTTCATCCCCGTTGCCGCTCAGCACATGATGAACATCAAGGACCGCATCCCGTCCGGTGTTGCTCCTTGGTGGGAGGGCCCCTCGCTGCTCGAATATCTCGATAGCATGCAAGCCCTTGAGCGTAAGGTTAATGCGCCATTCATGATGCCTGTCAATGCCAAGTACAAGGACATGGGTACTATGATTGATGGAAAGATTGAGGCTGGTGTTGTTAAGAAGGGTATGTCTTTGATCATGATGCCACGAAGGGACAAGGTGGAAGTTGCGGTGGTCTATGGAGAGCAGGAGGACGAGATCCCGATTGCGCAGTGCGGTGACCAGGTTCGCATGCGCATCAAGGGTGTTGAAGAGGAAGATATCCTACCCGGCTTCGTGCTTTGCTCGCCCAAGCGACCAGTTCACTGCGTGGCCGAGTTCGAGGCTCAGATTCGTATTCTGGAGCTTAAGAGCATTCTTACGACGGGATTCAACTGCGTCCTCCACGTGCACTCAGCAATCGAGGAGGTGACATTCGCCGCCTTGCTACATAAGCTCCAGAAGGGTACGAACCGCAAGAGCAAGAACCCTCCGACTCACGCCAAGAAGGGTGATAGCATCATCGCCCGGATGCAAGTTATTGGTGGCGCAGGCTCGGTTTGTGTGGAGAGGTTCGAGGACTACGCTCAAATGGGTCGTTTCACCTTGCGTGACCAGGTACGTAAACCACTTTCTGGATATTCCGTGATCAAGGACGCTTGCTAATGCCCGCGGTGTAGGGACAAACAATTGCTATTGGTAAAATCACGAAGCTTATTAGTGACGAGTAAAATCAATACGTGCATAGGCATAGCTTCAATGAGCCCACGGGCCCCGGTAGGATACCCGGCAAGCGAGCCGGCCCACCGGTAAGCGAGCCGGACAGAGTGTGGACGCTGAGGACGGGCCCTAAAACCTGGAGATTTACCCACAATTTTCTTGCATGTTTGACGACGTATGAAGACTGTCAGCGGAATGTGCGAGATGCTCGGCAGGCTCTCGAGGGGGAAATTGCGTGCCCTGAAGCTACGATAGAACAATGAAAGAACAAATGACTTGCTGGAATTTTGGATTGAAATTGCGTATTTTCACGATGTCGCGTGACCCGATCAGGGGAGGGCTGACTGACATGGACCAATTTTGCGACCTCGTGATGCGAAAATTGCAGGCATATGGGAAATGAGGCTTGGGGTTTGGCTGCGTGACAATGCGATCCCCCCAAGGCGAAATATTCAGAGTCGGCATTCTGCGATACACGTCTGGAGCTGTTGGCGCAAGGCGCTGCTACTGTTCAGCATTGGAAGGCTTTATCAGGACAGCCGGTGTGACAGAGCAAGCTTGGCGCATTAGATAGCAACATCAACATGAGATTTATGACGAATGCCCTAATCCTATCACAGGGCACCACGAAAACGAGCATGCAACATTGAGGAGGCCTCGAATCAACGCGATCGGATTCGAGTGCGATCAGCCAATGGGACGTAGAATTGGGCGGGCATTGGGAAAAAGGTCGTGGAAGATGGCGAGAATAAACCGGGTGCGGTGTAGTGGAGAAGAGGCGCCCCGAAGGCCAGGGTCGGAGCCGTTGCGCAGACCTTTCGGAGCAGGGGAGGGCCAAGAGCTGGGCCGGATCCGTGTAGACGTGGGGAAGCCAGCGGGTGCCGTAGGAGAACCGGACTGTTGTCGAGGACGACGGGTGCTAAAGGATGTTGCTAATAGTTTTTCAGTCATCTGTGTAGATTTTCGATAACGAGGTCTCTCGTGTTGAAGGGTATGGTACTGTAGAGTGTTGCCGCCAAGCAAAACTCGTCCTGAATCCCGTGGGAAGCGAAATAGAGCCCGTAATCACGAGCATCTGATGCCGTGAAATCTGTCCGGGCGCAGGAGCCTGCCGCGGGAGAGGGAGGGACGAGAGTGTCCAGAAGGCAGTTTTGTGTGGGGCTGGAGAGCGAGGCGGAGCAATAGAGTGCAGATCCCAAGATCCAGGCTAGACAAGGGGGAGAGGTGTGGGATTAGGGACTGCGGGAACCGTAATCAATGGGCTTGGATGAATGACACCTGCGAATGCAACTTTCACGAGAAGGACGGAGGAAACCGGAAAGAATCGCGCCCCGGATGGGAGGGCGGCAGCCAATGAGGGCGCTCGGATTGACTAACACGATGCCGCGGGCTGGAACTCAATGCACTTTGGGCAGGGAGAAGGAGAACAGACCAAGCCTGTTGATGCACTTATGTCATGTGCTCGGGACTGGGAGTTATCGTGAAACTTGAGGGCGCGGTAAATTTTCACTTATCCGCCGCTTGTTGGGCGTTGCCGTCATCTTGGGTACGCGGTGTGTCATGGCGGAGAAATTGGTCAATCTGTAGCAACGGTGCCCCTTGACGAGAACGGGACCGGCGGCCACGACATGGGGCATTGAAGCTTCCGTTTTAGATACGAGGCTAGATCCCGCATACGGGATATTTAGGACATCCATTATCACAGGATGACGAGTTATCGCAAAGGCAATAATAATTCACCCTCGGGTCCAGTTTCAGCTTTTGGCGCACAGGGAGAGGGACACTTTGGACGCCCGGGGAGGGGGCGGAGAGAGGAAGAGTTGGACAGGCACGGCTCGAGATAGCCCGGCTACTGACGGCCGACATTGTGTTCCAGGCTTCGCAGAGCCCGATCCTGGTTAGGCATGCCCGAATTGGATGGCGACCGAGGCCACCCAGCAGGGAGGTTGGATCGTGGGGGAGGAGATGAGACGACGCGACGATGGACCAGGATTTTGGGAGTCTTCCCGTTGCATGTGCGCGCGCGCCAAGAAAAGCCGACAGCTGGGAAATACAAACCGACGTGGTGCCCCTCCATCCATCCGGCCTTGCATCTGGCGTCTGCCCCTCCAAACCACCAAACCCCACGCGTAACCGCCCGCCGGCTCGTCAGCCCTAGCACGTTGCTGCTGCTGCGCTACCTACCACTACTGTGCTGCTGCTGCTGCTGCCGTGCTGCTGCTCCCGACGAATGAATCCCGGGGCTACGGAAGTTGGGCTACAGGTCGGGTCATATACCAGCGACCGCCGCAAGGGCACGAACAGCGGTAGCTTGCTTTTTGGAAACGGGCCTCTGCTATTTCCTTGCGCTTGGTGGTTGCTGTCGTCAGAGATAGAATCGATAGTCACGATGCCACTGTATGACACAATAAGGGGGGCCTTGGCGCGGGGCATTTCTGGGCGGACGTGTTGTGCGTTGTGTTGCCTTGCCTTGGACTACTCCCCGAATTTATTTTTATTTTTATTTTGTTTTAATTCCTTGGAGTAAAGCCAGAGAGCTACTCGGGCCTGCTAGTGCAGGCTACGATCTTCCTCTGACGATGCTCGTTCATCCGAAGTCTGGTGCGCTTTCGCAGCGTCAATGCTGTCATCGGAGGGGCCGGGCGATTCGATTGTGCATGGCCGGATGCAACCACTACGGGGGCGACTGGATAAGCTGAGGGTGTGGTGCCGGCACAGGGAAGAGCTGCATGCCCTACTGGGAGGTGCCGTTCGCCAACGACCTGTCTGTCTTACCTTGACAAATTGCCAAATGAGAACCGTGGTTGCAGAATCTCCTTTTCCAAATCATGGCTCCTGAATGCATTGTCCCTCATCTGGGCGAACGGGATCTTTTTCGCACTTTGATAGTAATATTTGAAATTAGAAAGCTGCCTGTAGTACGTAAGTCACATTTGACATTGCAAGTCCCCCTCGGGTCGCGCTCCCGGTGGGACTCGCATGCTGTAAGAAAGAAACCCGGGTCATTCATCATCCCCCTCGGCGAGGCATCCGGTCGCAAGATCCGACGAGCAAAAAAGCAAGCACGCCCTCTCAGCACGAAACGACGGGCTGACTCGCAATGCGTGGTAGGCTGTAGGCTGTAGGCACCGGCGGTGGCCCAGACCCCCTCCCTCAAAGGCTTGCCGACCCAAAAAGGTGGAATCTTTTTTGCCCGCCCACGCTGTTTTCGTTCCCGCGGCCGACGATCATGACGATATCTGGTCGGCTCGGCAGTACGGCAGGTAAAAACAACCAGTTGTAAATCCTGCCAAAACGGTACAAAGAGGAGAGCAGAACTTCTTTGGCGCTACAGAAGCAGCGAGTGAACGCAATGGAGAGAACAGAGGAAAGCAGAAGTAGAACGCCTCCGTGTACTGTAACTATCATTGTCTACTAGTACCTACGTCGTCTCCCCCCCCGCGGGGCAATAGATAATTCCACATTCCTCATCCTCCTCTTCCAGGGCCGAGCTTTTCTTCTTTTCTCCATCGCACGCCTTCCGTGAAACGACGTTGGCCCCAAGAGCTCACTTGATTGCTATCCGATTCTTTTACACTTCAACCCGCTTCTTTGCCCGCGGCATTGACCTCGCTCGACTGCTTTTGCTATTCTTCCCGGCGGCCGACAGGGGTCCTCTCTACGGCAACCAACGAGCAAGGCGGAAAGAATCCAAAATATCATCGTCGACCCGAAAAGCGCCCTCGTGCTCCACCCGAACTCTTCCGACATAATATCGTGCCCATCCTCACGCCTGACGCTGCCCGCCCTCGGCTCCACACGCTTTCCGTCTCGCGGGGCGTGCGTCTTCTCCAACCTGCACTATCCTCGGTCATCGTCTTGCCCAGGAGACTGTCCGGGGCCGCGCTAGATCCATCCTTGGGACTGCGCCTTTCCCTATTCTGTGCCTTTTTCTGTGTGGAGAGACCACCAAGGGCTCCCGCACCCCCCTCCCCCCCCCGTCCGCTCCTCCGCTTCCTCCCCTTTGCTTCTCCACAATTCACACCCTTCCGGCCTTGCTGCGCTTGGCGCCGTCTACCTGGTGTAATCGAGCCAGGACCGCCAGAAGTATAATAAAGATGAAAGATCCCGTTCTCAGGACGAGTTCTCCTTACTTCGATCCATCCGTCAAAGGTCCCCCGTCTCAAATCAAGGCTCTTGGAACTGATTTACGCAAAAGTAAGTTCTGTTCTTCGGCCTTGACCTGCACTTGAGCACATCAAGGACCTTCACTAACACTCTCTCCTACTTCAGTGATTAACAGCAACGTTAACAAGACTGCCCTCCACCCTGGTGGTGTCGCGTGAGTACTTCCCTACCCATTCCCCAATATCTGATGCCTCTCGTTCGGCATCATTGACCCATAACCGTTTGGATGCGAACTCGTGACTAACACGACTGTTCTAGGCCTCACCGCGAACACACCGAGCTCGGTATGCTTCGGCCGCCCCGCCCATTCCGTCACCATTTTCCCATATTAATTTTCACATGCAGAGGAGGAGCTTCACGAAAACGCACACATTGATTACGACCGCGTCGCAATTGTATGAAATAAGCCCACATCTGTCCTACGTGGACGAGCTCACCGACTGACCGATCACCACAGATTGCCAACCCCTCTGTCGCCGCCCTGTACGAAGATGCCCTGGTATACGAGACTGGCACTGCCATCACCTCAAGTGGAGCTTTGACTGCCTACTCCGGAGCCAAGACTGGCCGCTCTCCCCTCGACAAGCGAATTGTCAAGGAGCCCTCATCAGAAAACCACATTTGGTAAGCTTCAAGCCTTTGACAAACCCTTGCACCACGTCGTTGCCGCGGCTAACATTGCATTTCTAGGTGGGGACCTGTCAACAAGCCCATGACTCCTGATGTAGGTCTATCTCTTCTCAATCACTTTCGTTGCATTTCCGTTCTCAATTTCTCCCCTCGCAATGTCTCATACTACGCCCACCCCACCCAGTTTCTGGCCCCGGTCATTTCATGGACATTGGTCTGAAAACATCGTCAATTGGAAGCGATTGGATCATCGTGGCGTCGGCGTGGGCGCCAGCGTTTCTCTTACACAATAGTGACCGGTCGCGTGCCCTTTCTTGATTTTTTATTACCCAAAAGGCGCCTGGCGGCTCCAATCGGCTTCTGCGACTCGTGACCCCGCAGAATGGATCCGAGCCACGCTTTGCACCCCTGCAGGGTGACGCAGGCCGAGCCAAGCC
This sequence comes from Paramyrothecium roridum, assembly GCA_003012165.1. Classification (NCBI taxonomy): domain Eukaryota; kingdom Fungi; phylum Ascomycota; class Sordariomycetes; order Hypocreales; family Stachybotryaceae; genus Paramyrothecium; species Paramyrothecium roridum. The sequence continues at coordinate 20,823 of PXOD01000030.1, read as the reverse complement.
GTTCTGAGCCCAGTGTCACATTCGCTTGCTCACCTTAGCCTCGTGCTCGCGGGTCCTTGCATATCACTTGCTTGTTCTAGATTTGAAATGGAAGCATTCGGAGAAAAGCTGACAGAAATGGCAATCAGGTCTGGAAAATCAACCGAGAACGTGCAGTCGACTACCTCAACACCCGCAACCGCATCTACGTCGTCGATGGCTACGCCGGCTGGGATGAGAAGTACAGGATCCGCGTGCGCGTTATCTGCGCCCGCGCCTACCACGCCTTGTTCATGAGGAACATGCTTATCCGCCCCCCTCGTGAAGAGCTCGAGGGCTTCCACCCCGACTACACCATCTACAACGCCGGTTCGTTCCCTGCCAACCGCTACACTGAGGGCATGACCTCTGCCACCTCCGTCGCCATCAACTTTGCCGAGAAGGAGATGGTCATTCTGGGTACTGAGTATGCTGGTAAGTAATTATTCAATATGTCCTCACGCTAAGACATGTGCTAACTTCCGTACAGGCGAAATGAAGAAGGGAATCTTCACTGTTCTCTTCTACGAGATGCCCATCAAGCACAACGTCCTTACTCTGCACTCCTCCGCCAACGAGGGTAAGAACGGCGACGTCACTGTCTTCTTCGGTCTGTCGGGCACCGGAAAGACCACACTGTCTGCCGACCCCAACCGTGCCTTGATTGGCGACGACGAGCACTGCTGGAGCGATCGTGGTGTGTTCAATATCGAGGGCGGTTGCTACGCCAAGACCATTGGTTTGTCGGCCGAGAAGGAGCCCGATATTTTCAACGCTGTCCGCTTCGGCTCCGTCCTTGAGAACGTCGTCTTCGACCCCGAGACCCGTGAGGTTGACTACGACGATTGCACGCTCACTGAGAACACCCGATGGTAAGTTTCAACCACGATCACCGACTGACCCATGTCCTAACATGTGCTTATTAGTGCCTACCCCATCGAGTACATTAGCAACGCCAAGATTCCTTGCCTCTCCAACAACATGCCCACCAACATCATCCTCCTCACTTGCGACGCTCGCGGTGTCCTGCCTCCCGTGTCCAAGCTGAACGGCGCCCAGACCATGTTCCACTTCATTTCCGGCTACACTTCCAAGATGGCCGGTACTGAGGACGGAGTCACTGAGCCCCAGGCTACCTTCTCTAGCTGCTTCGCCCAGCCTTTCCTGGCTCTGCACCCCATGAAGTACGCCAAGATGTTGGCAGACAAGATTGAGCAGCACAACGCCAACGCCTGGTTGCTCAACACTGGCTGGGTCGGCGCTGGTGTTGCCCAGGGTGGCAAGCGTTGCCCGCTCAAGTACACCCGAGCTATCCTGGATGCCATCCACTCCGGCGAGCTCGCCAAGGTGGAGTACGAGACGTACGATGTCTTCAACCTCCAGGTTCCCAAGACCTGCCCCAACGTTCCTGATGAGCTGCTGAACCCCAAGTCCGCCTGGACCGCTGGCCAAGACAGCTTCCAGACCGAGGTCATCAAGCTGGGTAAGCTCTTCCGTGAGAACTTCACCAAGTACGAGAGCGAAGCTACCGAGGATGTGGTCAAGGCCGGCCCTACGGTCTAAGCTGGAAGAGAGAAAAAAGAAGAGAGGGAAGGACGTGTTTTCGATGATTTCGCATTAGCATGGCAAATTTGCGGGTTTATGGTCCGGCGTCTTAATGGAAGTTGCTTTTCTCTTGATGGGGGACCTCAGGGTCCGTGAATGGAAGAGACGAGGGGATGATGGGGAGGAAAACGAGCAAGGTTGAGCAAAAATTGACTCCTTTGGCTCCTGGATTCTAATGTCTTTCTTTTTCATATTGTCTGATATTTCACTCGATAGACAGATTGAAGTAGATACCAGTGTGTTCGTCTATCAAACATGGATTTCATCTTCAACAAACATGAGCACTGTGCTGTTTATTCTACAACTTTATTGGCCACGGGTGAACAAAAAGATAGAGACTTGTAAGATTTGGCTCTCCTGATAATATTGACCATAGATGTAAGAAAGTTGTCTTAAGATGCTTGTAGTAAACCTTAGGTTTGGTTTATACCTTCCTTTTATTTTTATTAAAGGATACTATTAACGAGAAAAAAGGAGAGAAAGAAGAGTTGATGTTTACTACGACCACGTCCTTCGGTGTAGTCTCGCTTCTTTTGCCAACGACTTGATTGGGTTCCGTCATACAGTATCTCTACAAGTGCACAGTAATCGCGTCTAGTCTATGAAGACGCGTAGCAGCCTGATGGCGGGGTAATTTGTCTACTACCAGTGGTGCCTGGGAGGGGGTACCAGCACCGTTTTAGCCCACTTCAGTTGCTGGGGCAATTATGTCATGACAGGACCAAATAAACCCTGACAATGTGATGAGACCCTGCGAATTTGTAACCTGGCCAATTTTCAATGTTTGTATTTGTCCATGCTCAGCCACCGAGAGCGCAGAAAGCCTGGGGCAATCTTTTCCTTCAAACCCAGAGATAATATCGCATCTTTGGAAGAGCCAACGTTCTCAGAGAAGACCATCGTGGGGACCCAGAGTGGCCAACAAGACCGCCACGAGCGTCTACCAAACGTCACCGCCATTATGGTTACCGAGCGAGCGCCGCCCAAGGCGCCACTGCAGTCCATCAGTCCCAACGAGGATGCCGCGAAACGTGAAAAGTCGCCAGAGAGCGATTCGGATGTGACCGAGCTGCTGCGTGGATGGTCATCAATCAAATCAAGTGCCCGCCAAGGGTTCGCCGAGCCTCCACCCCGTTCTGATTCCTCGTCTTCGTCACTGGCAGGCCGACCTCTGTCGTCCGGGCATCCGCCCAAGATGATCTCGTCTCGTAAGCAAAAGGCGGGAGGCGGCATCTTCATCAAACAGAGAACGCATCCAGAATTTCACCTCGACACCAGAGTGACAGGGCCCAGGCCGCCGACGTACCAAGACCGCAGACCGCCACCGATGCCTACATATAGCTCAATGCCCACACATAGCTCCATCGCGTCAGTTGCGTCAACAGCGCGTCATAACGACGAGGTGTTTTACACGGACCCTGCGAAGGCGAATGCCGACTTGAAAGCCCTACTGGAGGGTGGTATGGAGGAGGACGATGAGGAAGCGGCACCAACAAAGGAAACCACGGACGCTGATGCGGGTACTGCTCCGGTCAAGGCGGAAAACGACCCTAAAGACGGAACTGTCGAGGGCCTGAAGGTTAAGCTTCTCCCGCACCAGGTGGAAGGTGTGCAATGGATGCGTGGCCGCGAACTAGGTCCTGTGAAGCGAGGCAAAGTCCCCAAAGGAGGTCTTTTAGCCGATGACATGGGTTTAGGAAAAACCCTACAGACAGTATCTCTCATCTTGACGAATCAAAAGCCCCCGAAAGACTCGCCGAAATGGAAGAAACAGTTCGAGACCATGAATAAAACAACCCTCGTCGTGGCACCTCTGGCTCTGATTCGACAATGGGAACACGAAATCAAAGACAAGGTCGAGAAGAGTCACGGGCTCAAGGTTTTGGTTCATCACGGCCCGCAACGGACAAAAAGTTTCAAGGAACTGGCTCTCTACGATGTTGTCATCACGACCTACCAGATCCTGGTTTCTGAGCACGGTGCATCCTCTGACGCGGCCGATGGTTTGAAGGCCGGGTGTTTTGGACTTCATTGGTGGCGAGTGGTATTGGACGAGGCGCATACAATAAAAAATCGCAATGCGAAGGCTACCAAAGCTTGCTATGCTCTTCGGTCTGAGTATCGTTGGTGCTTGTCTGGCACACCCATGCAGAACAGTCTGGATGAACTCCAGTCGCTTGTCAAATTCCTTCGTATTAAACCATACGACGACCTCAAGGAATGGAAGGAGCAGATTGACAAACCGCTCAAGGCGGGTAAGGGACATGTCGCTATCCGCAGACTTCACAGCCTCTTGCGCTGTTTCATGAAGCGGCGGACCAAAGAGATTCTCAAAGAAGCTGGCGCGCTCAACCCTGGTGGCAAACCATCTGCTGAGGGCGAGGTGTCTACGACCGGCTTCAAGGTCACAGAGCGCAAGGTTGTTACCGTGGCTGCTGAATTGTCTGCTGCAGAGCGCAGATTCTATGACAGACTCGAGGCACGGGCAGATCGCAGTATGGAGATGATGATGACCAACAAAGTCAACTACGCTAGCGCCTTCACATTGCTGTTGCGTCTGCGGCAGACATGTAACCACCCAAAGCTTGTGGAAGGCAAGCTTGAGAAGGACAGGGATGCATTCTCCACAGACACCGGTCGTAAACCTCAAGATTTAAATGTCGATGCCATGGCAGATATGTTCGCCGGCATGGGCATTACTGAAAAGAGCTGCGGCATCTGTGGCCGAACACTGGGGCGGGAACAAACAAGCAAAGGTGCCGAGACGTGCTCAGACTGTGAAGCTGACCTGAGAGAGTTTAATGGCCAAGGCAAGGTGGCGAAGACTCCCAAGAAGAAATCCAAGGTCAAAAAGGTCGAACGAGAAACGCAGATCGAAACCACACCTCAGCCTGCAAAGGCCGCTCGCCGTCCGCGGAATCGCAATGCCATCATCGATAGCGATGACGAGGACGACGAAGAAGGCAGCTGGCTCGTACCTGAGAATGAACGCGGTCACTTGAAATTGGGCAAGGCCGGTGGTGATGAAGACGAGAATGCAGAAGGAGGTGGTGATTGGATTGGCTCGGACGACTCAGACGAGGATACTACTAACCAGGATCAAAGCAATCTGAGCAGCTTCATTGTTAACGACGAGGTTGCAAAAAGGGAGCCCGGTTACAAATCAGCCGATGAGGCTGGAGACGACGATTCGTTACTGTCAATTTCTGCTCTTACAAAGCAGCTAGCTTCTCAGACACTCAACGATCCTGCAGAAGAAGAACCATCACAGGTTTCCACAGCTGTCAGCGACGGTACTGAGGAAGAAAGTTCCCAATTCAGCGATGCATCTGATCTTGAATCGGGTTCGGAGGACGCCGATTCAGAGCTTGACGCCGACCTTGAGCGAGCTCCTCGTTTGGGCGCCGCTTCCCGCGTTGCGGCATCGTCCAAGATCCGGGAGCTCATCAAGATCCTGCGACGCGAGGTGCGCGAGCACAAATTCATCGTCTTTTCACAGTTCACATCCATGCTGGACCTTGTCGAACCATTCTTGAGCGAAGAGGGCCTGGCATATACTCGCTACGACGGTAGCATGAAGAACGATGCTAGAGAGGAGAGTTTGCGCAGCCTACGCGAAGACAGAGATACTCGTATCCTGCTATGCAGTCTGAAGTGCGGTAGTCTAGGCTTGAATCTTACGGCAGCGACCAGAGTTGTCATCCTGGAACCCTTCTGGAATCCGGTAAGTTGTTAAAATGATACATTAAGTGCCACGCCACCTTTCTAACCTCTACTTTACAGTTCGTCGAGGAACAAGCCATTGACCGCGTTCACCGACTCACTCAGACTGTCGACGTGGTTATCTACAAGCTTACGGTGACGAACACTGTCGAAGAACGTATCATCGCCCTGCAGGATAAGAAGCGCGAGCTGGCCGAGCAGACCATCGAGGGCGGCGCGCGCAAGGCCGCCCTCAAGCTGGGCCTGAACGAGATTATCGATCTCTTCAAACCGGGCTACAACGGTGGCGCCGGTGCCGAGGACGGCGCGGCGGATCGCAGCATCGTCAGCGTTAGCAGCACGTCGAGCAGGCGGAGCCCGCGGGAGGATAGGCCAGGAAGGGAAAGAAGGAAGATGGGCGTGCCAAGGGAGGAGAGCAGCGTGTATGGGAGGCGCTGGTAAAGGCATAGACCGCGGAGTTATGCGACCCGTCTTTTGGGCTTGGATGAGTGACGATTGATTTGTACATGAGAGGAACCACGGAACACGGAGTTTTTGTAGAATCTTTTTCGATCTTTCTCGCCACGGAAGGCCCTGGATAACGGAGACACCAATAAACTCTTGGACCTACGGGAGAGTTTTCGGCGCTGTATTACACCTATGAGTATACAATATATACAATTCCAGAGCTGGAAGTCTCAAGTTTCGAAGGACATGGAGCACACATTGTCAATACTCGAATTCCAGTGTTAGGAGCACACGATATTCACCATCCCAGAGACGGAATGAGGGGCAAGATTGCCGCAGAACAAAAGGCAAATGCTAAATTCGAACAGAAGACTTGTTTCATGCTACTCATCAAGAGATGAAACAGAAAAGCCGCATGCTCCGATTTGTGAAAAGACCCTTCTTGACTACCTACATGACGCGCGCGGGCTCATTAGGGACAGTTTCTCCATCCAATTTGGCGACGACAGCTCGCCGAGCCCCGCCCCTATATACCCAATCTCTTCTCACAACACCCATGAACGAGTAACTTAGTATCCGCCGCCGGAACGGTAATAGTCATTCGGTGCCGGCGCGCTGGGGCCGTCGTCGCTGGGCGGCACGTACGGCTTATACTGCGGCGCGCCGCCTGCTTGGCTAGGCAAGCCGTGCCGGGCGTCCAGCGGGGGGCTAGAGACATTGAGCGGTGCGGGCGCTAAAGGGTCGTGTGACGGCGGGGGGAGCTTGGCCGGTGGGCACCGGGGGGAGGCGCCTGGGTGGGAGGGTTGTAGCTTTGATACTGGGGCTGATGGGCGTAGGGTCCGGGAGGAGCAACAGGGTTCCGCGAGTCTGGGTCGTCTTGCGTGTAGGCGGAGCTAGCGAAGTTGGCTGCAGAGGCGGGATCGTGAGGGGCGATGGGGGAGTCGTAAACTGACGTGGCCAGTTCCTGGGCGCCGTACGTGCTCTGGGGCCGCTGCTGCCCCGGGGGCACTTGAGAGTAGCTGTCGTTGTTGGGGTTCTGGGGAGGTGGCTGTGAGTAAGGGGTATAGTTCTGAGCTGGCGGTGAGGTGTTCAGGGGCGCGGGTGGGTTTCCACCGGAGGGAAGCCTAGTGTCTCGTGGAGGGGGGTATTGTTGGCCTCCAGGTTGTTGGCCTCCAGGTCCGTGGGACGGAACTTCAGCCCCAGCAACGTAGAAAGGAGCAGGCGTAGGCTGGTTAGGAGGGGCAAAGTTTGGCGGCGGAGAAGATGTCTGGTATTGAGGTCGGTCTGAACGCACTGAAATTAGCCATGTGTCGTCAACAGTCATGAGTGCCTGTGTGAAATCTCACCCTGGGGGCCAGGAGTGTAGTATCTTTGGTGGTCTTGCTGGGGCGGCGGGCCTTGAGGAGGGTAGGCTGGGCCAGGACCGCCATAGCCTCCCTGGCCTGGAATTGCCGGTCGCATGGCGTACTGGTGGTAGTTGTGTTGAGGGGGATGCGACATGGACGATTCTAACAAGGCTTCGTAGTCGCGGCGGGCTTTAATGAACTTCTCGTTCAATTGGGTGAAATCATCTTGTAACTGTCAGCCCCTCATTCTTCAGTGTTTTTCTACAAGATGGGTGGTTACATACCCTTCTTCTGTGAGTACTTCTCAATGAGCTTGATCAGCTTGGGCCGAATAGCTAAGGTCTGGTGGTAGAGTTTCTACACATTGTTAGCATCATAACCGTTGCAGAGGAGGTAGGCAGGCGCACTGAAATCTCTTCGTTGTCCTCCTCTCGTGGAGCCGTGTTTGAGGCACTCAGAAGAGTCAACAACTTCTCGACGTTTTTGATCTCAGCGAAAACCTCGGCCTCCATCTGTACTTCGCGCTGAAGCTCCTCCGGCGTGGGGTCTGTCAGCTTCTCGACATAGTTGAGCGGGAAAATGCCAGTCTTGCCCCTGAGGGAGCCTCGCCACCAGTCCTTGTAAACACTCTCCAACACGGCAATGACATCGCCCTTCTTGAACTCAAGCTCCTCGGCCTCGGTGGACGTGAAATCGTACAAGGCACGCACGCGGCTCACGGTGGCAGCAGTTGTGCCGGCGGGTACGACAGGTGCTGGGGAAGCGTCTTGCTGTCCGCTCGGTCCTGCCTGAGAACTTGACGCAGCCGGCGTCGACTTCTTGCGCTCCTCGTCCTGCAAGCTCAGCTTCAAGGCCATCTGAAGTTCATCGTCCTCCTTCTGCCTGTCGGCGTCGGTGAGGCCCTGCTTCTGCGGGGCGCTGGGGGGTTGTAGGGTGGGGTTCGTCTGTTTGAGGCGGTAGTAGGCGTCGTACATGATGCCAAGCTCGGCGTCCTTGCTGAACATGTCGCTCCAGTCCTGCATCTTCTCCAGGATCTTAGCCTTGACCTGGGTATGGGTGTTCCGGTCGTTGGCGAGCTTGAGGAGGGCATCGGTGAATGCGCGACTGGAGACTTCACGATGCATGTTCCTGCCGCAATTTTGACATAGAGCATGGGCGAGCTAGAAAAGAAGGCGGTGTCAGTCTGCCGATGTTGCGCTTCACCGTGAAAGGGCAGTCCATACCTCCAGTGTGTAAAGCTGAACGTTGGCATTGCGGTGGGCAAGTCGCTTGATCATGCTCTGGACGGCTTCCTTGGGGCCATTTGGGTCGCTGGAGACCTTGTCGCAGACCTCGATGATGGCGCCCCAGTCTTCGGAAGTAAGGTTCTCGTCGGTCGCCTTGGCTATTGGAAGGTTAGTCATGTTGGCGTCTCAAACGACTCTCTAGTTCCTAGCCGTTGCGCTTCCAAACGGAGAAAGAGGGTGCAAAGAGGACGGACGAACCGACGACGTCGTCAAAGGGCCCGGCTGCAGCAGCTCGAAACATGGCGGGCTATGACGTTGGATGCGACTCGGCGCGGGCGGGCAGAGCTGTCGTCTCTCGTGCGTGGCGGCGGGATTCGTCAAGTCGATAAGCGGGGGTAATGTGTATGTCGATGTGCGGTGAAGTGGTCGGTGGACGCTCGTCAAGGGAAAAGAAGGTTGTGAGGTTTTGAGGAGCGGGACCGGAGGAAGATGAAGGAGAAGAGAGGAGAGTGCGTGCTCTGTGCTATGGATTAAGGTACGGTAGATAGAAGATGTGTGTGGTAGCTGGCTCCAGGCTGCTGGCTGCTGCTCAGTTACTGTAGTCTAGGTTCGGTACCTCGTGCTTGCTTCGTCCTTAGCGCAGAAGCTCCCGCGTCATCCAAACGTGGGGCTGAGCTCGGAGTTCGCCATGGTCTTACGTATTGCGCCTCGCGCCACGTACTGTCCGGACCCGGCTGCACTCGTCGCATCAGCCACAGCCCGCACAACCAACATCAACCAAGCCCCCTGCTCTGTGATGCTGTAGATTCCCAAATCGACGCCTATATTTATCATGCTCGTCACCATCCCCCTCGGGACTCGCGTTATTCGCGACTTCTTCTTGATTTCTGTCATCTAGAAGACTCGCTATTTACCGTCATGCTACCTGTGTACACTTGTCCATATATCAATGTAGACAGCTCATGCCACCGCTATGATCAAGGTATGCAACTTGTCCAGCCTCTATACAAGCACTCCTAGATTTAAACCATCTTCTCCAGTACCGGCTCCATAGAGAAGTGCACGCCGTCGTTGCCCGTTCCTATGCCCCATACTTCCCTGGAGACACAGCTTACCTTGCCATTCTCTTGTGACCCTTCCAAATTTGTCCCAACAACCAATGATAATGTGAAAATAAGTCAAGAGTAACGCCAAAAAACACCGGAGACATCACAGTCATTCACCCTACCCACAGCCGAAAACCATTCAAGATCGCGGGCAGCCCATACCGACATTGGCCCCGATCATGTTAGGTTAACACGAGAATGGACTTCTGGAAAAAAAGGTTGATGGCACTTCAGAGGCCCTTCTGGTCTTACCAACCGCGGCGCGTTGTGCCTCTCATCTCCGTTCCGGCCCTGTCGCTGCCTGCATGGCCGCCGCCTCGCCCTTCCTCCAGGCTCCGTCGGCTCTGCGCATCCATCTCTGACAGGTCAAATACCAAGGGCTCCTCGCCCACGGACTCATCATCACCACGAGGGCCAAGTCTGCTCAATGAACCACCAAAACTGCCTCGAGAGGACTGCGGGGGTGTAGGCCTCCGGCCGGCCGCCGCCATTCCCATATAGCGCCGCCTTCCAAACGGTGAGCTTGATTGCACTGTAGGTATGAGCCCATCGGGTGGGTTGTCCTCGGATGAACCTCGTAGCATGGCCTCGGAGGGTTGGGAGATGGGTATCTCGGCTGCGCGTCGTAGACTACTGGGCAGGCTGTCTCGCACCGTGGACTCTTCTTCCAGCTGCAGGCGGCGACTTGGCAACACGTGAACCGTAGGCTCGCGATCATCTGCGCCCAAGCTAATGCTTCGATGTGCCCCAAAGGCTAGCTCGGTATCGTCATCATCGACCATGGCCCTGGATTGCTGTGCGACAGAACTTGAACGCCGCTGGTAGGAACCAGGCCTGGGCGACAACGGGATATCAATAGCGGTGGTGCCATCTTGCGTAATCGTGCTCTCCCTGCTGGCTTCCGGGACCATAACTTGCGTCCCTCCTTGCCTTGCCGTTATTCGGCCCTGCTGGGGAGGATAATCAATGATCGAGTTTTCACTGAGGCGTGATGGGATCGCCGGGGTGTGCGGCGTATGTGGTGATAAAGGCTTGCCGGGACTCGACGACGCGGACAATGACGCCGGCGCAACCATCCCTGGAACGCTTGTCAACTGCCGACTTGATGAGCTTGAAGAACGGTGCATTTGCACCGAGGATGTCATTGAGTCGGTCAAGGCATTGTTGGAGTCTTTCATCATGTGGAATCTAGACAATTGCGCAACAGTGCGATTAGTGGCCGACTCGCCACGCTTAGAGCCTTCAAAGCTTTTCAATGTCTTCTTGCTGTCCAAAACCTTGAGGAAATCCTCAATGGTGTTGTCGCCTTCTTCGGCCCCCACAGACCCTGAACTCACAGCGTCGGTCTCGGCAAGCAAGCCAGAACCAGGTTGTGCAACGGATGAGGCAAGGCTCTGTCTTCCGCTACTTCCCTGCTCATCATCGCCAGCCCGGCTTGCCCCACCGAAGGAGAGCCGCCCTCGTCTGTGGGTAAAACTGCTGCTGTATCTGCTCGTTGAGGCTGGACGTGGCGAGCTCGGGGCTGGCATCTCAGCGCTGGATGGTGCCGGTCCACCTCGTAAGGATGCCGGCATGCCGGCTGTTAGGGAGGTTCGGTTTCGAGGTTGCTGCAATGAGGGCACTGCCGCAAGTCTGCTCAGAGAATGGGGTGATGCAGGTGATTCTGAGTCGACTTGTCGAGGAATCGGCGATCCTGATAGAGAGCCAGCTTTGAATGGTTGGAATGATGTCGACAGCCTCCTTGCGGCCGTGTCCCCTGTGCGCAAAGCCGGGCGAGCCACCGATGATTGCCGCGAAATGGGTAACGAGTGGGGAATCTCCATGTCAGTATTCGTTGGCATAGACCCTGCAGGTGAGCTTGTGTCAGATCCTGGCGGCTTGACGGAACGTAAGGCGGACATCGGGCTTGTTCCTAGGGGGCCGTCTCCGTGAAAAGTCGATAGACTTCCGTACGTCGGATGCATGTCCCGGGGGTCTACTCGTTGGCGCACTTCACGTAAAGATCCGATCTCAATCGCCGCTCCACGCTGCTTCTCGGTCCCTTGCGATATCGACGGTTTAAAGAAATTCTCATCAATGCCCACAAATCGCGAGCTCAGAAGCGCTTCCGAATCGTCCACTCGAAAGGTACAGTTGTTTCGATATGTTACTGAGGTGCTGAGCCGGCCGACAGGGATCTCGAGATCCCCAAACATGTATTCAGTGACCGGGTCTCGCCTTCCATCGACGGGATGCCTGAGTAGGTCGAAACCGTCACTTCGGGTTCCCGAGAATCGCACGCGACACTTTGGTGTCAGGGCTGATAATGTTGCAGTCGCGGCGCTCCTGCTGGCGAACTTCCAAGCTGGTAGAAGCCTGGTTGTTATAAATAGTGAGCGGAAGAAGACGATGGCCTTTTTGTAGACGGTTGGCAAGATTGGTCCGAAATCTTCAGAGGGAACGCTGCTGGCCGTCTTTAGTTCCACCCTCCATCTCTCTAAAATCACCTCCGATATCTTTCTGGAGTCACCCTGGACATAGCTTCCATCGGATGATGCAGAGGCGTTGAGCTGTTCCATGACGTCCCAGCGCTTCCCGTCGTCATCCAGGATGACCAGGCTCTGGGTGTCCTTGAGATCAGCCGTATCCAGGTAAACTTCTATGACCATAGACGGGGGTTGGTTTTCCAAGCTCCCGCAGTTTTTCCAAATCTTCAACTCGTCCCGGAAGTCGTCAATCTCGTCCGTCTCTATTTGGTACTAGACCGGATGTCTTAGCTGAGAATACTTGCAGGTGATGATGGCAGCTTACCCATTTGTTGACCTTGCGCTGCCCGCTGGCGTTCCGGGCCGGTTTCACTTTCATACGAGAGTCTAATATCAGCGCAGCGGCTTTGCTATAGAAATTCTTCCATCGAGTCAGCTACCGTATTGAAGCGGCCGAAGGTATCTTCTCGACGAACCTGTATAATTTGATCCAATTTCTTCACGGATTCGGCAGGCGGAGCCGCCGTAGAAGGCATCTCAGTGGTGGGCGAACCAACACCTTCCCTTCCCGCAACATTGGACCCGGCTCGTTGTCGGGTTATCGGGTTGGCTTCCCTGGGATTATTGGTTCGTGTAGGGTTGGTCTGGGGCGCCGATGCCGGGGATGAGACCCTCGGCGAGGCGCGAACTTGCTGATGCATCGTCTCTAAAGAAGCAGAGCCGATGGGGATAGATGTTTGCGAGTAATTCGGATGGGTGCGATTATGGGTGAAACGAAAGATCGGTCGAGGAAAGAGTATGCTCATCCATCGTCAAAGGGTGCATCTATCGGGCTTATGGAAGCAATAGCGATGGGGCTCTCGAGAGGGAATGGAAAACGTCCTCGAGGGCAATTTTCTGTGCCGAAATTGTGTAACGAGCCACAGGATTAAAGGTTATTCATGCCAAAAGGAAAGCTGGGCGGCCAGATGAGACCAAAGGCATACAGATGGGACCAACCCTTGTGGACGCTGGCAGCGCGGACGCACAAGAGCGGTGACACTTATCGCAGGCCAAGTGGACGTCGAAGCGGGCTTATTCGTCGACCAGCCGGCTCCTCTTGATGACGAGCGGTAGTTTCGTGCCAGGAGCGGCGATGGTAGGGCGAATCAGTATCAGTCGTCGCAGGTCGCGGCGGCCTCGTGATCGCAGTTCAGCAAGGTAGAGGTCGGAACGTCATCGGCCCAGATGCACTGGGTTGCAGAGTCGCAGATAAGGTACCTCGGGGCTACGGGCAAGGGACAAGATCGGATGGGGTGCGATGGGGGGGGGAGAAGAGGGACGAACAGCCAGGCAAGCAAAAGTAATATTTAGGACCGGCCTGCAGATTTGATTCTTGGGAAAAAAATAAATAAATGGGCAAACACAGCAGAGGGCACGACGACGGAATGATGCAGGACAAGGCGTAGCCAGAAGGCAAAGCTGCAGGAGGATGGACGGGTCGCATGCGGTCAGAGCAAGGTACCCTACTTCGCCTTGACTTACCTCAAGGTACAGTGGAGCGCACGATGCGGTGCGGTACGGTGCAGGGGACCAACGACGACGATACCTAGAGGACGACAACGATAGCGCCAGCGCCAAAACGAGCCGACAAGTACAATAGCCAGGTACGTACCGTACCTACTACCCCGGACGTCGCAGTCATCGCCAGCCCGGGTGATGTGATTTGGCTCGAGCTTGACTTGATTCGATCTGTACCAAGAAATGGCCAAAGCGCCCATGCCAACGCAGTGCCGGTGCGATGCACCTTGTTGGACTCACACAGTCACACACACTTTCTCTCGCTTCTTCTCTCTATGCCTCTAGTTATCGTCCCTCCCTTGCCTGCCCTGGCCTAACCTCCACACTGCAAGCGTTATCGGCTCGACTCGACTGGTTCGTCGCGCCTCCAACTCCACCACTATCTGCTGACTCATCCTCCCATCACGTTTTGGGAGAGGGTCCTGTCCAAGCCTGTGGAGTAGTACCTTATGCGAGAGGGGCCATGGGATACCGGCTCTTTAGATAGAAGAAGCGCCGTTCCCCATACTCTGTATCCGTACGAATACAGTACCGCTGACTGTATCTTATCACGATCTTGAGCGGCGCTGTGGGGGTCTCGTGTCTGCCTGACTCTGACGAGTCATCCAACCAATTCTTTTGACACAGAGCCATCTGCAATGCTACCCTTGGGCTGCAGATCCCGGCCCTCAAAAGTCCTGGACCGCAGCCTCATCATAATGGGGCCAGTGACCCACCTTGACGCCAGCGGGAAAGGAGTTGTCGTTCGTCCCGGCTCGGCTCGTTGCGATGGGTGTCTATCCAGGTCCCTTGCCGCCAGCAGCCCATGGATTCTTGAATGAGTCAACCGATGGATAACCTGCTGGCGGCTGCAAATTGTACAGTACTTCCGCGACAAATGCAAAGAAGGAAATCTGCCAAACTTGATTGAGCATCCTTTCAGATCTTGCGTAGTAGCTCATGCAGGTTCCAGATTTGCATGAGACATTGTTCTTGCGTCTACTCGTAGCCTGAGGGCTTGACGGACTTTCAAACGGTTTGTATTCTCCAATCAGAATGGAAAGCTACCAGGTTGCCAAGAAAGTCCTGAAAGACAAGTCTACCAAGCTAATGCAATTCACCAGAACGCCGTTCTCCTTACATAGTCCCCTGTTTTCCGCGTATGGGTGATGCATCCCCGTTCAGCCAATGGGATTCAAGCCTACAAATGTTTCAACGCCTTGAATAAATCATGCCTTGTTGCCTCTCCCCTTGTGGCTTCTTCCCCTGAATGGTGTGCCTGATTCTGGCTTTTTGGCCGTCCCATTCGCTTGTCCACTTCCTTCGGCATTACTACTAGATTTCGGCTTGCTGCTGCCTCCGCCGCCTTTTCGTCCTCGACGGCCACCTCGTTCGTTGTCCTTACCCCTCGCTTGCCGCCTTGCCTCCTCTTCTTGAGCTCGTCGACTCTCCTGGTCCCACCATTCTTGAAACGCTTGTTCTTGTTGGATCTCCTGCAGGGACCGCTTAGCCACCGCTTCTTTTACCAATTCCTGCTCGCGCTTTTGCTGTCCAATAATTTCTGCCATGCTGAGGCCTAGAGCTGGCTCGGCCGTGGTGGCAGGCGCGATATAAGACTTTGAGTGAGGAACAAGGGGCTTTTTGTTTTTCTGCGTGGAAGAAGAGGCTTGTTGCACGGCAGGTGAACTGTTTGTCCGTCCTTGCCCAGGGAATCTCGTGTCTGGCGATGCGGTTCGTCGGGGCGTCGACCGGGGGCTAGCCTCGGCAGCCACCAGAGGCTTCACATTCGCCGGTGGTGTGCTTGTGACTCCCTTGTCCGAAGATAACATGTCCTTGAGCGATGTCCGCGGGGCAGATGTCGCGGCCTTCCAAGGCGCTGGCTTGCCACTTTGTGACACATTTTCCCACGCAACTCGGTTATCATCTTCTTCCCTGGCAGCCGCTTGCGCTTCGGCCTGCATTTGCAACTGCTTCTTACGTTCTTTCTGAGACATCTTTGGCTGTGACCTATTGCTTGCCCCGTCTTTTGACTGTGCCACTAACCCAGCGGTGAGCGAAGACTTCGACGACGCTTCTGACATGATGCCCTTCAGATCCAATTTGGCTGTAGGCAACGTTGCACCTGCCCATGGACTACCCGGCTTCGAAGGTGGCGTTGCTAAACCAGTTGGTCTTTGTTGGCGCAAAGGAAGTCCTTGACTCGGAGGGGTTTGACCAGCTTGTAGATAAGGGCTTGATGTTGGACTTTTCCACAGTTCTGGGCTTGGGAGTTCCTTACCCTTGGGCTCACGCCAGGCTTTGGGTAACTGGGGCATAGGCTCAACGTCGAGATCCAAGCGTGGCTGCATTGCAGCAGTGATGGGAGACATAGGACTGCTGGGTGCGGATACCTCTCCATCATCCATGTCGAAAATCATGTCGCCGTGCGAAGCCTTTGGTCTTAAGCTTGGACTGAACGGTTCGTTGCGAGTCTTGGACTTTCGCCGAATCGCATCAGGCGTTGGTGTCATCGACATCGACTCATCTAAGCTGCCAAACCGCGTCTTATAGGAAGATGAAAGCTTCTTCTCCTCTTCTCGATGAGAAGCCTTGAAGGCAAGCTCTTTAACTCTACGTTGGCGTTCTTCGTCAATTTCCATGGCCAATTCAGGGTATTTATCGTGGAGGAGTGCCTCAGCCCTACCGCTTCTCGCGAATGGGAAGCAGGCAAGTTGGTTGTCACGAACAATCTCATCCAGCTCTTCTAATAGGTCCTCGTCGAGCCCATCAAGGAGATGATTTTCCAGCATGGACTCCAATTGGAGACAGATGTACTCAAGGCCTGTGTCTTTGAAATCCGTGACTGAGCATGGGCTGATTTCGTTGAGAAGGTGGGCAATGTTTCGAGTGGTAACAAACTTTCCAATGATAAATTGACAGGTCTGTGATAAGCGATCCAGCATCAGCTCGTTAGCAATGGCCATGACATCCAATACAAGCTCTGAGAAGTCATCGATGGTCGCAAGAGCAACATCCTGAAACATCTCTGCCCCGGTATCCGCGTACAAGAATGACAGGACGTAGTGAAATGTTTCAGCATGAACATGCTTAAGGTCGATTCGGAGCTTGTCAGCTGATTCGAGCTCGTTACGGCGGCCGGCTAGCCATTGGCCTTGAGACCGCCCATTGAACATGCCTTCAAAGAAGGGGCATCTTTGACAAATGAGTTGGCTATGTGCGTGTACCTCCACGCCATCCAATTCAATGACAATGTCGCCATCCTCGAAATAGACAGGATCGAGAATTGCTTGCTGCATGTCGACATCCAAGGATGGCTCCGCGCTTGCCTGTAGGCGAGCGGCTGCTTCAAGTCGTGGCATTTGGAGCTTTGTCGCGAGTTTCATGACTTCCGTACGTACTTGACGGAAACGGTATGCTTGAGATGGAGCTTCGCGTGTATAGCGCCAGGTGGGAATCGTCGTGTCCAGATACATGAAAACAACGATATTCAGGACAGTGAGTATGTCGACATTTGCAAGCGTCAGCACCGTCTTGTTCCCATCTCTCTCAATATTGAAGGACTCGGTATCGCTCAAGGTGCCTCTTCTATGGAACTCAGATAGCGCTTGACGTGATGTGTCACTGCGAGCGTTTAGCATCCAGCTGTGGATGGGAATCCTTATGTCGGGCGCAGAGGATGTACGGATATCCATATCAATGTCCATGAATTGAAACGAGTTTACTCGTAACCAACTGAGCAGGTCGGTTTCGATGTCCGCCGATCGCAATATTTCGTACGGGACCGAGCCGGGCCGCTCTCTGGAGATGGCCTTCACCCAAGATTGATAAGAAGAATCATTCCCTGGAGCGACGGCATTGGAAGCAGTAAAATTGTTCAGGCACAGAAGCTGGCCAAGATCTTCCCACAAGGATTTCTCATTGACATGAATTTCCTCGGACATGACTTTGTTGTCTTTACGGATAGCAGCAAAAGCGCCGAATATAGAGCTTCGAACCGAGACACAATCAGTGATATATGGAACTCGCTGAAACTTGAAGTCTTTGCGCCTATTGTCAGTCGAAGACATATCTTTGCCTTTGGTACGTTTGACACGTTTCCAGACAGCCCCTGATTCAGTACAGATGATGACAGAGCCATGCTCGCCGACGTCGACTGAGATCACGCCGTCCTTTCTTGAATCCCAGATGCAATGCGGCGGTGTGACAGCACCTTTGATCTTGACAGGGTTGGTTGTAGAAGCAGCCGGTTGACTGGGAAGCCCTTTACTTAAATGCATTGTGAAGAGATCACCGCGGGCAGTGACCGCAGCAATGGTGTCGCCACCACTTGCAATGTAGCGGATTTCTTTGCGGCCTGGGTCATAGCGATTTGCGAATGATGTCGTCGTCAAATTATGATTGGTGAAAACATCTGGAAATGGAAATTTGATGAGGTTGTACCCGTAGTTCGTGAAGACCCAAACAGTATGATTCGATAGAAGGCAAGTAGTTGCCTTGTCGATTGCCGACACCATCTCTATAGGTGCCGAGAGCAAAGATGCGCCGACCTTTCGAGGCGTTTGTTGTACATCAAGTGATCTGGAATCCGCATCCATCAGAGCGAGCTGGCCAGCATTGCGTCCCCAGCAATATAGAGATGACCCCGTGTGCGCGACAGAATGAATAGCCGAGGCCGCAACGCCCTGTACAATCTCCTTCTTCAACGCCCCAAACACTTGTCGCGGTACAAGGCTCATAGGCTCCTCATCAGCCCTCACTGGGGGAGGCAGTAAGTATCCCAGCTGCGAATCGGAATTCAGCCCCCAAGTCCACAATTCTCCGTTTCCTGCGATTGCCATTGTGTGATTTTGACCCAGTGCGACATGGCGAATGTCTTTGTCGGTCAAAGGACCTTGTACGGGCAGAAATTTGAACTGAGTATTTTCGTCCCCAAGGCCGAGCCGTCCACCGCGGCCGACGCCACAAATATAAAGATTCGACACAGGATCGGTTGTCAAGACAGCACTGTGTAGCTTTGACATGACAACATCCCGAATGACCAAGGGTCGGTTCCTGATAAGAGTTGGAATCTCTTCGAGGTTGGGAAGAGTAGTTGACGAATCCAAGCCTTGTTCAGTGAGGTACGTTTGATAGAAACGGTGTAACAGGTGGCTAGGTCGATTGAGTTGTATGCGCTCGGGGTATTGGCGGTCATCCTCGTCACCAACGCCTAGAGACAGATTTTTGTTGCTTCCGAAGACGAAGAGTTCATCGCCATCGATGGGATATGACGAGCTGAGCGATGGTTTCGACGTCATATGAGGCAGGTCGCCTACACTGTCACCACTATCCGATTCTGTACCCGCATCAGACAAATCATGCAACTTCTTTAGCGACCGCGACGCAATAGCCGAATTGTATACGTCGAATGGACTGTTTCCTTCATGGTCCTTGGTCTTGATCAGCAGTCCGACCTTGCTAACCGATCCAATATTGTGACTGCTCAGATCCGCGCGCTCCCGTTCCAAAAGCATTCGCGCTATGGACACGTTTCCCGCATACAGGGCTCTATGTAAAGCATTCCAACCACTCTCGTGGTCTTGTACATAAAGGTCGATGGTAGGATGCTCGATAAGGGCACGGACAAAGTCGCGGGCTGTTGCGTTGGTCGAGGAGGCGGCGCGCAGCAATATCGTCAAACCGGCATGATCGCGGCTATTAACCTCGGCTTTGCTGAGGGTGATGTTGGCGTCCTTGGGCTTGGAAGCTGCCTGTGCGAAACCAGATGCGCGGCGCGCCTTGTTGCTATACCATGACGAAGAGCCGAATGCGCCGGGGCTTCCCCCAGAATGTCCTCCTACCGCTCCAAGGATGGGGCTCCGCGAAAGTGCCTGGGAGTTGGCGGTGCTGGGAGCCAGCAGACGTCGAAACTTTTCGACATCGTTGTCCCAGTAATATTTCCACAGCAGGTGACTCATGGGCGGGCGACTCTTCCAGACGCTTGAAAGCGCACCTCGCTGTGAGTCTCGAGGATCACGGCTTGTTTAAAGGTGCTATTCGAAGCGTCGGAGAGCACAGTTGACGACTGCAAGCGTTTCAACCAGTGTCGGGCAGTGGGCTGCAGGAATTTTCGGAATGGCGCGTTGCGACTTTGGCAGTTCGTGCGTTAAGTTGCCACCCTGTGATAGCTCAGTGACAAGCTGGCCGATAGTACGAGGGGTAGTGGGGAGCGGAACGACGGATGGGGTCCGAGGGAGTTGCTGTACGGACGCGCTTCAGGCAAAGCTTTCGTGTTCTCGACGGAAGAGGCTGCAAGGACGGTGAGTTGGTTCTTGGGCGAAAGTTAACGGAGGTAGGAGGAATATTGAGGTTGAGGAATTCGTCTGCCCTGAGCAGTGCAAATGAAGGTCAAGATACCTTAACCAGGAACCCGGACGGTACATGCCCCTCTGTCATTGACGCGCTGATATGCCGGCGAGACGCGCTAATTCCGAGCTTAGATACCCCGTGGTCAAGTATCTCTACTGTTTCCAGACTACTAC
Source organism: Paramyrothecium roridum (assembly GCA_003012165.1). Taxonomy (NCBI): domain Eukaryota; kingdom Fungi; phylum Ascomycota; class Sordariomycetes; order Hypocreales; family Stachybotryaceae; genus Paramyrothecium; species Paramyrothecium roridum. The sequence continues at coordinate 827 of PXOD01000030.1, read as the reverse complement.
GGCGCCGCGTTCCGGACCATTCGAGCCGGCACCTTCTGTGGAACCAATGAGGACCCATGGTTCATGCTTGTGGTGATCTGGAGGGCAGATAGGGCTCGACCTCGAAGTGTCACGCACGATCGCACATGGACATGGTCAGCAGCTGCTATTTGCCAGTAACCTGCATCAATCGTGAAGCACTGGCTACGGCTTCAAATGCGGAGAACTGTGGGGACGTTCTAAGATCTGGTGGAATACATTGGCTTGTCTTCCTCTGCCGTCTGCAGCTGCAGCCCTGCATCGTCAGGAAGCCATCGGATGACTTGAAGCAAAATACCCATTGCAGTAGATCTCCATTCAGCTCATGCATACAGGCCCATGACGTGCATATCAGGAAAGTGTAGATGCGAGTGGTTCGAGACATGCCGTGATTTAAGCAAACATCGGCAATGGAACGTCGCTCCATGGATCAATAAAGTTTCCCCAACAAAGCATATTCTACGATGTAGTAGTATATCCTTCTCGTCTTTTTAATCACAGAGCGTGAGTAGTATTGCTTGGAGCTTCCTGCGGATATGCCCACTGTCTAGGCAGGTATCTCATGCTGCTTCACATGTAAATTGAATTATCCGAATTCCAGAATGATGGTTGCTACCAGTTGCCTCTTAACCCATCGATCAAGGAGCATAGTATGACTTTAGTGACTTGTATGATCGTGGCATGGTATCTCAAACGGCAAGGCGCATACTCTCAAGCCATCTGTGGCATGTCAAGCGGTTAGCAAAAACATCCGGACTGCAAAACCACTAATCCACTGATACATCATATATTAGGTAGTAACTCTGTAC
>PXOD01000029.1:0-38203 GCA_003012165.1 Paramyrothecium roridum | reverse complement strand
TTTGATGAGACCGAGAAGCTCTTTGATGAGACCGAGAAGCTCTTTGATGAGACCGAGAAGCTCTTTGATGAGACCGAGAATCTCAGCAGGCGCTCATCAGACATGGGCCGAGTTTCGTCCTTCAAGAGCTAACTGATTAACGCCTCCAACGTCTCTAGCGGTTCCTCCGTTTCTGCCTCGACCCGCTGAAGCTCGAACACGATTAAAGCTCCCGAACTTGTCTCGTGGCTTCCCTCATTCTCGGTAGTCTTCGTTCACACATCGAGCCAATCTTCAAAATCTTCAAGAGAGATCTAGTCCTTCAGAAGCAAGCTGCTTCTGAAGAGATCCTTCCTACAAAGCCTCAGGTAGCCCTAAATGATGGGCTACTTTTCATGCCTGCCGGGATATGGTTTATTATGGTGGCCGATTTGAGGTCAAATGGACAAAGTACAAAGCAAGATGAAGTACCACATACTGGGTTCGTTTTCGATACAAGAGATATATATAAACACAGTTCATACATTCCCCATGAATCATATACGCTGGGAACGACAATATGGAGAGTCGTTGAGTGTTGTAACCCGGGAGCAGCTACCTAGGTGCGATGAGGTGTCCGCCCAAGCAACGGTACTGGTAACTCAGCGATCCTATTTATGTACGATGAGTGTTGAGAAAGGTAGGATCATCACATGACCAGACTGATACTTCATTACGGAATTTCCCTCTACCAGTACACGCTCGAGAAAACTAATGCGACAATCCAGCTCGACCGAGGTCGCTATGTGGAGGCATCCCCCAGAAGCCCTGACAGCAAATAGCTACGGCAAAGATCCCCAGTAAACGTAATGAAATGGGATTCTCTATTCATACATGACCAGGACGCCAATCTTACCTCCCGCTGATTTGGTGCTAGGATGGAGGGGAATTTCGGCCGAGGGTATGACGCTCGTTCAGCCTGAAGGCAGCAAATCGCTTAGCAAGAGGCTCACCTGTGTCGCGAAGAGGGTGTTGCGAGAAGGAGGAGGATGTGGAGGAGGAGGCAGGTGACAACGATGCCGAGACATCGTCGTGTTCCCGCACTCGCTTGGGGAGTCGCTCACCGGTCGATTGTAGGATGGCTTGGAGAGTCTGCCAGCCCTTCGTTGAGCGTAGCTGGAAATTCTCGGAGAGGTCATGCTGGGTGGCTACGCGGCAGAGGAGAGCCTCTTCATCCTTGAATAGAGTCAGTCGGAACATTTGACGGAGGAAGCAAACCATGAATGCACGAACCTTTGAGAAGACTGCTAATTGATGGATAAAGCACAAGAGGTGAAAGTTGGATACCTCCTGGTCGGTCGCTTTAGGCTTCTGGCTGGATGACAACTTCAAGGCCTTAGCGAGCGCTGTATACTCCTGGCTCTCTCCGATATATTCGCGGTTCTCAATGGGGAATCCTGTTTGCGTGAAAATAGGCTTTGGATCGGCGGGGAAGCCATGGGTTAGAGTCACAAATAAGTATTCGACAGGGAAAGCAGGCTTGGCATTCTCCTGGACATTGGCGCCGTACTCATTCTTCTTGCGGTAGAAGACTTCGGGAATATATCGTGTCCGACTTGTTGATCCGTCGTCTTCCTCCTCTTCGCGGACAAGCATGGCATTGGGGTCAGCTGAGGGCTCAATGATGTCTGACCGCACCATCTCTACTGCCTCGTTCGACATCTGATAGGCTGCGATCGAAATCTCTCCTTGTTCGTTGCCTGAGATGATGCATGTCACAAAGTTAGAGCCGAACTGACCACTGTCACTCCACTTGGTAGGCTTTGGGTACTGGGCTTGCAGTCTTGAGGAGAAGCAAACTTCTTGTGCTGAAAGAAAATACGAGTCGGCGTGACGCTTGCACACAACCGAGCCGTCTCCCTGACCAGCGTCGAGCAAGTCGGTCCATATGATGCCAACAGGCTCCAGCCCACACAATTTGGCAACTTGGTCAACTTCTTTCTGGTTCTCCCACGCATTTAGCGTGATGCCGTCGAGCTCATCAAATTGGGGTGACTCGTAGATAGCCTCAACAATAGCCTTGACACCCAATGGTACTTCTGCGTATTCAGTGTACTTTCCATACAAGTACCCTATCCGTTGAGCACCCGTCTTACGCCAAGTGTCGATAAACGAGTCAATAATGGAAGGCGAGGAGAACTCAACGTGATCAACCATACGGAATGGCTGCGGGTTGAGTGTGATGGCACTGGGTTGGCACTTGCTGCAAATACCCTCTGGCCACGAGGGGTGCCCAGACGGACAATCGTGCTTCACACGGAAATATGGTTCAACCAGTGGGGGGATGAAGGAGCTTCCCAGTTCGGGCTTGTTGGTCGCGGCGTTGATCTTTCGTAGGTGGGAATGGAAGGACAAGTATTTAATCTTCTTCTCGGCCAGAAATCCAGGATCGAAGGGGTCCATAGGCTGGCAGTAGTCGCACATGCCTTTGGGTCCGTGACGACACATCTTATCACGTTTCCTGGGGATCTTGCCATCTAGGCGGTCCAGCCTGTCGTCCAAGGCGGACTGGCGAACCACCTCCCATGGTTTTGATATCCTCTCGGGTTTGGGGTTGATCGGAAAGTCCTCAGTCGGGAGGATGGGCTTGCCGTTCAGCCTGGCTGCTGTCACCTTGGCGGGAGCGTCTCCGTCGGTACTCGTTTCCGTGTCGCCCTTGTGCTTGTAGTTGATGAAGATCATGTCACCATGGCTGCAGAGAGTGTCAGCAAAAGATCTTTCGCAAACTCGTGCTTGACCTCGCGGAACGGCGCTCGTCGCATGGTTGCGTTACCTTAGGCCAATCTGACCAACTTGGAAGTTGGTAATATCACCTAGCCTCTTCGCATCGCCGCCGTTGGGTGAGTTCGAGAGAGTGATGGTTGTGGGATCGACGGTATTCGGAATATGCGACAGCAACTACGTCACCGAGGTTAGCATCAAGTAAGGGCAGGAAGTTCTGCAGTAGTTGGAGCAAAACGCACTTGATGACCTAGATCACCAAATGTAGTCGTCGGCTCTACAGTCAGACGGGCCGTGCCATCGGGCCCGCGCATTCGCAGCAGCATGGTAGCGGATGGTGCTGTGTTCGAGTTCAGGAAAAGGTGCTTTAGTGGTGGGGGTTTGCGTTGCCTGGATGGAGAGACTGGGTTGGATGCAGGAGAAGTCGGCGCTAACGATGGGGTAGAGAGGTGGAATATTGAAATCTCATAAGAAGTCGCTTTCGAGGTAAGAGGGAAAAGAGCCGTAGCAAGCCTCAGTGGTGGGTGGGAAGTGTTGTCGAATGCCTTGACCGGTCTGGAAAGTTTGGAATCAGTAGAGCTTCAAGCTACCTTCACCTTACATGGTCATCGAAGCTCACTGAAGCGCGTGGGCGGGGCGTGACAACAGGGACGCTTCCACGCCGCCAACCGGTGCCTAGAAGAGAAGTACCAAATACGTCAGTCGAGGTCACTATCAGCAATCGGAGGTACCTTAGCTTCCGGGCTGGGAGGGATGGGTGACTTTGACCTACCCTGCACCAGCCCAGCCAGTCAGTCCCTCCGTAATGCCACCTAACTCGTACTTACCTTTTTTGGAAATCGGCAGATGGATGATTGCTCGGCCCCACTATCGGGCACTTATAGAGCCTTAGTCAGAAGATCTGCCCACTTCCTTTGGTACAGGGTAGTTGACCGTGGCCTGCAGACGGAAAGGATGCGATTATCTGGCCAGAAGGGTCGAAAATAAGTTACCAGGCTGGCATGTGCCCCAGGAACGACTTACAAACACCACACTCCCTGATCGGACATCACCAGCTCCCGCAACGACCTCGGCGCTCTCGGCTCGCAACCTCTTCGCGCCCCTACCGGCCAGTCACTCTTTACATTGTTTTTTTGACCCTTCAAGAAATCAATAAATTACTACCAGCAACATGTTCGACATAGACTGGAAGGGCCTTGCCCTTCCCTTCGCGTACCTCCTCGTTCTTGGCGGCGCTCTCATGACCTTCTCCACGATCTACCGCAAACGCAAGGCCGGTACGCAATGCAGCGATTCCTTACACCGATCCAATCTAGATACTGACCTTGACTTTCCTGCAGCTGAGAGCGCAAACCTCGCACCCTGGTTCGGCCCACATCTGCAGCGCAACATCTACCTTTCTCTACTACACATGACCCCCGAAGAAGGCGCGGAAAAGTCGCCTCGCATCCCTGACAGCGTCTTGAGGGCAGCTCTACTACGACGAGCCGTCGAGGATATCCACAGGCTCATCGCGATCAAGTCGGCCAAGCAGGCATGCAGTTCGCTGTTGCAGCGGGGCAGCGTCGGTGATGATCTTTGGCAGAGGTTCCAGCGCGCTGAGAAGGAAATGGAGGAGGAGCTGCGGGACGTTGTGACCGAGGTCAGCTTTCCCCGGGCCTTTCCTTGGGCTACTCTCCGTTGAGCATGCGTATCGTTATACTAACGCCCTGCAGGCCAATGCCCTAGCGCCCAACTGGGGCCAAGCCATCTTCCAATCCGCCCACGAGATCGCTGCCAACACCGCCCTCCGCGAGCGCCTTGATGAGGTCTTCGCACAGTCCGAGTCCGAGAAGCAATGGTGGGAGAAGCGCCGGGGTCAGATCCAGACCGAGTTCATGAAGGAGCTTGATGAGCCCGAGAAGAGCGCCGCCACGTCCCCCACGACTGCCCAAAGCGAGGAAGACGCCGTATTGGTCGACACGCCAAGCAAGAACAATAAGAAGGCCAAGAACTAAGAAGATATTCCAAGATACTGGCCGTATGATCAATTCTTAACACACACAAAAGGGACACCCTCTGCGCTGTACATTAGACATGGCACACTCGGAGGATGGGAATGCCGCGCATTGACCGAGACGGTATTGCCTTATTGGGACAGAATGGAGTTGGGGCGGGTGCTGTTCGTTTGCATTAAACGGAGGTCATTTTTTCGTATTTGATAACCAGAGATCTAATGCTGGAAACAATCATGATGCTATGCATTGTGCCGGATAAATCGCTATACACATGCTCCAAGAACAAGCCCAAAGTCAAACCAAACTACCAACAGAATGCCAGGAAAATTAGGTGAATAAGAGAAAATGCAACACTGTATGGTGGCCATCCTCACCAAGGGTTCTGCTTCCGCCGCCACATCTCCTCTTCCGCCGTCATTCTCGCCATCCTCGCCTCTTCGGCAATCTCCTCCTCGGTCTTGAGCATTATGGGCGTTTCGCAGCCCCTCAAGCCGATGAATTTGCCCATCTTTCGACGCTTCTCCTCCAGTGGCAGGTCAGACCTCCACGCCACAGGGCATGGGTAGTAACTTGATAGCGGACCGGGCGTCCTCTGGTGATAGAATTGAGCGAGCGCCTCCAGCTGTGCGTCCGTCAGTAGCCAGAAGTTGAGAACCGTGGTCGGGAAGTACGGATGCACAGCACCGGTGCCGAGCTGCACCAACGGAGACAGCGGCAGCGCCATGTGTTGTAGCTTCAAAGCAAGCTCGGGATTTTTGGCGACCCTGCGTTGCAGGAATAGGTCGTATTCGCGAGATGGCATCTTGTTCATCTTGAAGGTTGTGAGGTATAGTTGTATGGGAGGTAAGGTAGGTGTGGACTGTGCATCCGATTAAGGCCTCCAGCAATTGTAGGTAGTTATAGCGAGCTGAGAGATTCTCCCAAAAAAAGGAAAAATGACGAATGAATGACTTTCAAGTAATGTGCTTGGGTTTGTCCTAGATGTTGGTCTCGCCACGGAAGCTCCGACGACGTGTATGAGATAGAACGAGGGGTCTACAGGTGCGTGGCTTTCTAAACGATGGATGGAAGCTCAGACGAAAAGAAGTGAAAATGGAATTGTGCCGTAAATCACAGGTGTGCCGAGGCGGCCCTCTTGTATGTTCGCGTCATGTTACCAAAATCTCTGCCGCCGAAGGCGTCCTTTCAGGCGCCTCGTGCTCTTTATTCCGAGCCGGGCAATGCATGGAGTCTTTGATCATTTTTGCACTGAATGACGGACGAATCCGGTTCAGCTCCCGTTTCGTTAAGACAAGACCAAATGGGTGCCAGCCTGTCGGTGTGGTGGACGCAATCGGCTGGGTGGTGTGCGGGAGTGAGACACGCCCCGACTGTGGAATGCTGAACCTGCAAAGGCTTTGAAACAGATCAGACACAAAAGAGTTTTGCTGGCTGGAGCCGTCCGGGTCTGAAATGTTCTCGGTTATTGATGGATATGGCACGTGCTGTGCAAGGAGATGCTGCCGGCGAACCCCAGGCAGCGCCCCATAAGACTACCTCTTTCACCCAAGACATTTGTTCTAAACAATCTCCCATTCACAATGCAGAAAGACTTTGCTCAAAGCCATTTGAGTTTTGCAATATGATCCGCTTTCTTCTTGGTTGGCTTAACAAAGCCTAATGACCGCAGTTCTGAAAGCCCTTTGTAAAACATGACAAGCGCTTGCCGATCGTCCTTGCACTCGTCACAGACGACCGCCTGGAAAGCTGACCAGAGGTCGGCAACATTGATGAGGTTGCCTGTTTCCAAGTACATCCGATACAGTATTGATGTGCTGGGCCAGCTTGCAGGCATAGCCCCATCAGCTTCCTTGCAGCAGGAGCATGCAAGGTAATCGTGCGGGTGGCTAAAACTGCGCTCAAAAACGCTTTGAGGACGTGGGACAAAGACATCCCGCAAGGGACTCTTAGAGTCGTAGACCCAGCATTCCGAGAAGAGAATGGACGAAGCCGGCGGGACTGGCGCAATAGATGTTATGAGTTGAGTGACGTTGTCCACTATGTCGGAAAATAGCTTATCCTCGTCTCTATATGATGCCGAATCTTGGCTGAGTTGCACTTTTTGCGCTATCACGGTTGTGCGCATGACTTTGCTTTGTCCATTGTACTTGCTTCGAAGGGAAATGCCTTTGTCACTTGTGCTCGTTATTAGCTCTTCGAGCTTCTGCAGTTGCTCTCCGAGCAACTCATAAAGACGAACATCTTCTGAATTCAGTGATGGACCCAAGTCGAAGTCTTCGTCCCCCTGTCCAAGCAGGCCCACCACTCGATGCAACATGGTGGCAAGGGCACTGGCATCGAGCTTGCGTATGTTGCCAAGGACATGTGGCATTTCCGCCAAAGAAATGCCTTCGCCTAACAAGCTGATATACTCCTTGCTCAGTGTGCGGGCCGAGGTTTCTGTGCTCGCAATAATAAGGAGCGAACGAAGGAAATTTCCATTCCATTCTTCGCGTTGATGGTCTTTCTCCTTTAATTCGGCGGTGAGCACTGCATCATCCTCTAACAATGATCGAGCTCGCTGAAGTGCCTCTACGGTACCTATTGCAACGAGACCTTCCACATGCCCCCGAAAAGATGTCAGGTTCCGGATTGCTTGCAGATGCTCAGGCTGTAAAGCGCCGTCTATTTCAGTCTCAATGAACGGGAGAACGCTGAGCGAGTTTGCAAAGAAATGGCTCATGTAGGCATACTAGAACTCGAGTTAGCGTGGGTTGTTGCGTCGTGAAACACAGTCAAACCTTCAGTGAGCTGATGAAGCCTTGGATTCCTACCACCTCGCTTTGCTGACGATCTAACATGCTCTGCAGAAGGGGTTTGCCCAGCTGCAACGGCACGCTGCTTGACATGACGGCCTTTTCCATGATCGTTTCCAAGAGAGTTCCGCTCTGAACAACATCAAACTGCGCCCCGTATATTATGCGACACGCTGACTTCAGAAGACGGGCTTGGAGGAGATCAACTGATGTAGCGATTCCGAACAGCAAGGTAAATGGTATTCTTTGCCTCCATGACCTTGGATGTATTAGTCTTGTAGGTCGCCACGAAGCAAAAACGGATCTCACCCGAGGAGCTGGATGAGTTCAGACAGCAGGCCGCTGTCGAACCCTTCGCTGTCTTCCAGCGCCACGAAAATGTGCTTGTAGCCATTCATTTTCGAGTAGGCGTACAGTGCCTCGAGGTCGTAGTCTAGATACCGTCGTCCCTGCCGGGCGTTAGTGGGAGTTGGACGAAGGTGAGCTACTACGTCACTCACAGGCTGTTCAAACTCCATAGGCAGATCATCATCGTCATCCTCAGTATACTCAACCGCCTTAGTGGTAGCATCGCGAATAATCTTCTTGAGAGTCGCTTTGAGTGTAGACGCATCAGGAGAACGTAGCCTCACGAACTTGCTTGGGGTCGTCTCCGAGGTGGACTGCAATTTCTCTGAAAGCTGCGTGAAGAGCAGGTCCTGGGAGGCAATATTTGGCCCTGTGATGATAAATGCAGACGGAATGCGATCTAGGCTGTGGACCAGCTGTCAGCGCCGTATCGCGTCAAAGCATGGTCGAAGCACCCTACCTCTCTGCTTCCGCATTGTTTACGAAGGTGCTTACTTCATTCAAGGTGGTTGAATTAGCATTTCGTAAGATGCTCTGATGCAGTCAGCAGGGGAAGCGCCAGTATGGATGTATCAAGTCCAATCTCACGTTCAAGCGCTGTTCTATCATGACCCAGTTGGAGGAGAAGAGGGTTTGCCGTAGCTGCGTGAAACGTTCCTGTTCGGCACCACTCAACAGCGGAACAAACAACTCAGGAGGCTCTGAATCTGCGGCTGTGCGCTGGGCTTGTTTCGACACCCGGCGACGTTTCTGTGGTCGCTCATGCCGTGCTTCGTCCTCGTCAGGATCAAAAATGTAGGCTACCTGGGAGCGCGTCTCAGAACACCATTCTCAGGATATGGGGCCCGCATCCGGCAAAGGTTCTTACCTGGAGGTCGTTTTGATTAAAGAATTCACGAGCTGCATCCTCTGAAGCCATCCTAGCTATGCGCGACAGCGACAGTGATTGCAGGATTGATACGTGACTGGAGTTGAGTAACGCGTCTGAGCTCCTGGGACAAGGTAAGGAAGGGAGAGAATACAGTACACACACTGTACGCAGCACCTTTTCCGTAACCATTCGTAGCAGGTTTTAGGCCAAGGACTGTGCTCATTTGTTCATGCTTAGTCTAATTCAGCTGACCTGCTACCGTAAGGTATCCTACAAGGCCAGAAATCACAATAAATCCCAAAGGCAAGGGCGCTGCCACGATCGTTATTTACTTGGCGTTAGACGACTCATTCATTGCAACATCCAAGACAGCGCGGACGAGAAAGAAGAAGCACAGTGTGTTTAAGTCGTGGCGTTGAAAGGCATCCTGAACTAGTTCTCAGCGAAGGTACTCCGTGTCCCTGATCATAAAATCCCAAAGTAATCAACTTCCTAGCACCTGTCTCATAAACAGAAGTCGCCCTGTAGCCTTTTGCATTTGCTTGTTCACATCTTCCTACCCTGATGTGCCCAAGGTTGTCGGCCACCTTTCGTGCTTGACCATTTCCTGCTCAACATCTGCCCAATTCCTCATCGGAGCTGCCCCCAAAGCTGCTCCAAAACATCACCACCTCCAGACCAGCTTTTCTTTGGTGACTGCTCACTCCTCTGGGCCGTCACCGCTCTTTTCCAGCGATGTAATCATACATGAGCCCAAAATCAGGCTCCGGTCAATGTAGGCTCAAGGTCGAAAACGAGAGGAACACCCCATCCTGACGCCGCAATAAAGAAATTGAAATGGTACTCCACAAACAACGTCCCTTCCAGAATGGCCACGAGCTGGCGGCCACAACAAGAATTTGCCGTTTTCTCCGTCTCTTGAGACGCCTATGCTGCAGCCTCAACAGGCTCGGATGGAGCAAGAGTCTGAACTAGTCAGTCGAGGGCGACAGGCAAATACACCGAAAGATCATACCTCCGCGGTAGACTCCTGTTTTTCAGTTTCCTCTGCTGCATCGGAGAGCTTGGTTTCTCCGGCAGTGGGCGTTTCTTTCTCGCTTTTCTCAGCGCCGCCCTCGGCGGAGTCCTCAACCTCATCCTTGGCCTGTTCAACCGCGCCCTTGACGCCATTTGTCTCTGCATTCTTCTCCCCATGAGACTCTGTGGCACCATTAACGCCGTTTGGCGCACCGGAATTGCTTGGGGCGACATCTCCCGCCATAAGCTTGTTCCATTTGTCCAGAAGTCCCTGAGATCGTTCCTTGAAACGGAACTCCTCTTCACGTGGAATGGAGTCAAGCTTAAGAATTGCCTTCAACACCTTGTTAATCTTCGTCGCCCGGATGATCGAAACTTCGAGGTCTGCGAAATTCTCGAGCATAGCGATAAAGTCGGACATTTGCTTCATTTCGGATTCTTGAGGCTGCTGATCTCTGGTCAAAAGACCCCGCTGGAGCTTGTGTCGGAGGTAGAGAACTTCCTTCTGCACGTCTTGTTAGTAAAACAATTATTTCTATGAATCTTCTGGATGCTGTGTACCTCCTTGCGCGCATGGCGCTCCTCGGGGGTCATTTTCACTTCCTTGGCCGCTTCGCTTTTCTTGTCTGCACCTTCCTTTGCTTTCTTCGGCTTCGACTTGGTTTTGGCGGCGGATTCAGTCTTGGGCTTTGGTGTAGCAGTACCATTCGCCGTCTTGGGCGTAGATGACGTGTTGAGCTTGATCTTTGGCTTCTTGATAGAGTCAGGCCGCTGCGGCGTCTGCTATCAGTAACGTTAGCGCGTGTGATCTTTGGCCTCATGTTTGCCGGAGACCTACCGCAACATCATCCTCGGCCTTGCGCTTCTTAGACTTGGGTTTTGCTCCATCATCGGCATCATCGACGTCCATGTCCTCGGCATCGTCAGCCTTCGATTTACCTTTCTTTGACTTCTTCGGGGTCGCAGCAGCCGCGGCAGCTTCAGCTAAATCCTCTTCAAACTTCTTGAGAATATCCTTGTAGTACTCGAGAGAGTGGTGCTCTACGGCGAGGTCGAAAGCTGCCCTCAAATCTTTGCGCATTTTGTCGGTAATCGTGTCCTTGGCCTTCTCAGAGCTCAGCTCGGAAAGCGCCGTATTGGATACCCAGCCACTAAAGGAACATGTCAGATAAAGAGCGGCACTCCTCTAACAGGGCCAAGAGCTTACAATTCATTGGTGGAGAGGTACATGACAGGAAAAGACCTGTCGTTGACGCGCTTGCCCCCATCGGCATACGCCTCTGTGTAGGTGCCATCGGGCCTCGCTGCTGCGACCGGACGGCTGTTGATGAGAGCCACAGGCAGCATTGACTCGTCGCAAACAATGGCAGGCCAGGCAGGGAAGCCCTTCAGCTTCACAAGGAAGTGATCGCCCGGCTTTGCATCGATATGCGTAAGACGAGCCTTGGAGCCCTTCTTATTTAACGTCTTGGTCTTGGACTCGCCACCGGTCGACTTGCGGCGGGCTTTGTTCTTGGCGGAGGGCGTCTCAGCTACAGAGGTGTCGGCGGCGGCAGCCTCTTCGCCTGCCCCATCCTCGGGTGCGTCCTTCATCTCGACATCTGCCGAAGTCTTTGCGTCTTGCTCAGACTTCTCGGTCGCATCTTCATTTGCGCTCTCCTTCTTCTCGGCTATTTCGGGTTCTGTTTTGCGGCGCTCGCGTTAGCACAATGCCAGGTGGCGTTTGCTCTCGATCCTGAATCGGAGAATACTTTGGCGCGTGGCTGTAATGCAACGATAAGACGCGCATCTGAGTTTGGGAACATACCTGCTTCATTCTTGCTTTCCTCTTTGGCGGTCTGCGCATCGCCGTCTTGCTTGCCGGCCAATTCACTCTCGTTGGTCTTGGCATCGCCAGCTGCGTTTTCCTGCGCTGTGGGAGGAGACACGGGCGCAGCCACTTCAGGCTTCTCGGTGGATTGATCTGCCATGGTGTTCTGAGATGGCGATTCGAGACGCCCCGAACCACCGTCGCACGAGGTTGTTGAGCTTGGGAAGAGAAGTGATCGAGAATCAGAACGCGTGATCAATCGCGTCGCGGGCGAATGTAAAGTAGCACGGGACGCGATGCGCGATGAAGCGGAGTCTGCAAGAATAGAGGTGCGCGATGACGTTGGAAGCTTCTCCCGCGTTCTGCTTCGGGGGTGGGTGATGGAAGAAAAAACAACCTAGAGTAAGAGATTGGCTGCAGTACCTTAGCAGGGAGGTTCGATGCCTTCAACGTCACTTCGGATAGCTTATCACGTGACCTGTGCCATTTCCCTTTCAGAGCTATCTCAGAGACACCAGCCGAGGCCCCAAAGGTGGGATCACTACATCTAAGCACGACACGGTGGAGTTTCTAGCTTTGCAGACCAGACAGGCTTTCGGATTCGTTTTGTTTTTAATGAGCTAATGCTCTGCAGAGTGGAAGGACCCCCGTGCAACGTGGAGCTTGGTCTAGAAGAGTGTGGTGTTTATCCCGCTATCGAATGGGTACCGCTGTCGTGGTGCATCCGTTGCAAACTAGTGTTCAATCCACAATACAACGCATCAATTTTGGTCTTAGATTTAATTTACATGGCTATAAGGAGCAGCTCTGTGTACACCAGTCGTATTTACTCCCATTACTCGTCATCGTCACCATCCTCTTCGTCCTCATCGTCCACATCCATGCCTTCGGCAGCAGTGATGTTAAACTCCCGCTCCTGATCAACACCAATATAGCTGTCACTCATGAGGAACAGCTTCAGTTGATGTGAACCATGTGTTGGGACAGTATACTCGAGCTTCACATTAAGCTCACGTCCAATTGTGACACGCTTGATTGCGAGGAGGTTCTTGGTTGACTCGTCGCCAACCACCAGCCACCAATTCTCCATCTTTTTCGATGGGTAAAACGGAGCATGGACTGTAGCGTCGTATTCTCCGTCCTCCTCCTCGACGTTTCGTGTGATCTTGACGCTCAGATACGCCGGCTCCCCAGCCCTGATCTCGTCCTCATCGAGAACCTCGTGCTCAAGCTCCAAATCAGGGTACTTGTCGTTCGTAAAGTTTGCCGCCTGCGCGAGCTGCTTCTGAGAGAGTCCGAGACGTTTGACAAGCTTGGCATAATCGGGGTTTTCGTCAGGATTCATGGCCTCCATGAAGTCGAAGATATCCTTGATTCTATCAACATTGTTAGTACGGAACGCCCCAATATCGTTGTTTATTAAACCAGTCACATACCCGAATGAGTTCGCTGCCTCCACAACTTCCGGTGTGAAGTGAGGAATTTGCTTGAGAGGACTGTCCCGGTCCCAAACTGCTTGGACAACCATCTGTGACATTTCCATGGCATTCATTGTGTTCAAGTGACCCTCAGATGAAAGAATGTCAACCATAGCACTGAGGAGACTGAGCACTCTTGAAATCAACACCTCTTGATCCTTCGCAAGATCAATCGGCAGTTGCATCCTAGAAAAGTGCGCCTGCAGTAAGATGAAAGCCTTGAAATGAGGGGAGTCGTAGACCGGCTGGGACATCTTGACGGGGATGCGGTCGTAAATTCGTCGCAACAAGCGCTCCTCATGCCTACGAATCTGGATGGTCTCAAATTCCGTAGCTGATGTGACAATCTCGAGAATACCCTTTAACTTCGTGCGAGCACTGAGAGACAAGAGGAATGTCTGCATCGTGATATAGGAGATGTTATAATAAGCAGCAATCATGGCGGCGTTCTGAGGTATGACTGAGCCATCTTCTTCGTCATATTCGATAATTTTCGACTCGCCCAATTCGCGAAGCGTGGTTTCAACGAGATCAGACATGTAGTTGCTAAGGCCGTCATGCGTCGTGCTGGTCAGACTGTAGTAGCTAGGGTTGGCAAGCAAACGTCGGTAGAAATAGGTAAATGTCGTCCAGTTGATAGCATCATCCCCAGATTCGATCATCTTAGTGCTAATCTCCGTCACAAACGCGTCGTGCAGATAGTTGTGTAGATGCGACTCCACTGGCAAGGCTTCATTTAGGAACTTCTTGTAGTAGTCGCGCTTGACCTGAGGCACCATAAGCACACCGCGACCACGTCCGTCCTTCGATGGACGCAGTGACTTTCCAAACATGTGCAGGACTTCACTTAAGGGATAATCCACGTAACGGTGCTCTCGTCCTTCAAAGTACTGCGTGCCCATGACAATAACAAGATGGGCCGTGGTCGATAATTCCCAGCATACATCTCGAGATGCAACGAGAACCTGGATGGCACCGTTATCGTAAAGATGACGCACAATGCGCTTGTCGCTCTGGCTGAGTGCCTCATGGTAGTATCCTACACCGTGCGATAACGCCTCTGCCAAGGCTTCCTCCTGAATACGATCAAGGAGGGGTCGCATTTGTTCAACCTCGGCATGCAGGAATCGGTCTTCGTCGTCATCCGCGAAGCAGGCGGCCAGGATATCGCGAGCGGTGTTTCGGGTCTGTTTCCTGTTTGGAACAAAGACCAGGGCAGGCTTGTCAGGAGACATTTGGGTTATTGCAAGATATGTCGGTTTGGCCATCGCCAACATTAGGGACGGGAAATGGGGGGTAGAGAAAGATTGAATGTGTAGCTCAAGAGGGACCGGCCGAACGTGAGGACTGAAATTATAGATATCGTGTTTCTTTGCATCAATCCATTCGCCGATGTCGCGGGCGTTGGCCAGAGAGACGCTAAGTGCAACGATCCTCAACGGCAACTCTGTTTGTGTTCGGATGTAGTGCATACGAGATACAATAATCTCGTAAACATAGCCCATGTGACCACCTAGGAGATGGATCTCATCGGCAATGAAGAGTTGTACAGTCTGAACATTCTTGCGACGTTTCCACTGCCTTGACAGCACATCCCACTGAGTCGGTGTAGCCAGAATAAGATCACCAGCTTCGAGGAGCTTTAGATCAGTCGCAGTCTCACCAGTCAGCTTGACAATCTCCTTGCCACCGTTCAGATGGCCCAGCCGCTTCTGCCAATCCTGATAACGTGCATCTACCAACTCTTGTGATGGTGCAATGTAGACCGCACGCCCCTGGCCAGAGGCATCCTGGGACCAGTGCCGGAGAAGGGCGAATTCCGCACATACGGTTTTGCCGCTTCCAGTCGGCGCACCAACAAAGACATTCTGGTCGGTTTTGTAAAGCGAGTTGAAAGTTTGTGTCTGAATCCTATTGAACTGCTTCCAATCTGGATAAAGATCCACATACTCAGAAACCTTGAGTGCGGACACCGGGAGTGGCTGAAGCTCGAGCAGTTCTGTGTGAGGTGGGAACTTCTCAGGCAAAATCAGCTTGTGAAAAGGAACAGGTAGCCTCGTCTCAGCATGCATCCATCGGTCGGAAATGACTGATACGAAGTAGTTTGGCGGCATTGGATCCGTGATGGGCACTGTAAAATCCACTATATGCTCGTTTGTCTCGGACTCAGCATAGTCTTTGCGAAGCAGGAAAGTGTCGTGGTAGAGAATGTCTTCCCCATCACTATCTTCCACAATAATCCAGAAATTCTCCGCTGCACCGTGCACACTGTCATCCCATTCGAAACTGGGGGTAATGCTTAGATCAATCCGCAACATTGACCGAGTGATAGGTTGAACCTGAGCCTGGACTTCGACTCGGGGAAATTTGGCAACAAAGCCGCAAACAGTCCGACCAGCCCGAGGCATTCCCAATAGCTCACCCATGCGAGGGGGATCCAGGTCAAAGTAGCTACTCCAAGAGACATCGATTCGTTCGGCTTTTTGTACGACATCTCGAGGGCAACCGGGGAATTGTCGAAGCGGAGACATGGTAGGCCACATCCTCTTTTCCGCCATTTTGCAAAGATCAAGCGCTGTTTTGGCCACTGAAGCCCATCCCTTCTTCAGAGCAATCTCGAAGACCGCTCGAAGAATTCTGCCGGCACTCTGTGTGACATAGACCATGTCAGCCATGAGAGCAAGCCCATCGAGTTTCAGTCTGGAGATATAGGCCTGCAGAAGGACATTAATCTTGGCATGTGGCTCCTCGATGCTTTCCTTTACAGGAATCGGAACTCGACCAAGAAGCTGTGCTAGCTCTAGCTTCTCGTCTTGACGAACAGGGATGAATTTGAATTCGGCGCTCAGAGAAAAGACCCGGAAGAGTTCGATGGTTGTGATAGAAGGCTGAATGAGGTTGTTGTACGTTTCCATGGAGGTTGACGTGATATAATAATGAGAGGCGATGCGACCCAATTCGGTCGACTGAAGCCTGCCGGTCTTCTCGTCATATTTGACAAGGTTGGATTTCTTCAATACCATTGCCGCAGAGTGAATTAAGTCGACTCTCTTTTGTTCAAGTGCAGAATCATCTTCATATTCTGCGCCGACTTGATACAGGCCCGGCGACCGAAGCATTCGAACGAAAAGGTAGGTATAGCCAAGCCATTCGACACCTTCATCTCGCGTCCTTACATTGCCGAGAACAATCTCAGCGTTCAGGTTGTCGACCAGCTTGCTCACAAACTGACTCTCAATCGGCAGTTGTTGGTTGAGTAATGACAAGTAATATTGCATCTCGCCTTGTGTCGTGATGATGATGCCTTCTCCATACGTGTCGAACTGCGGTCGACCAGCACGACCAAGCATTTGGAGAACGTCTTGCGGACTCAGCTCCACCCAGCTGCCCTTTTCAGGTGAGTAGACTTGCGTGCCCTTGATAATTACGGTGTGAGCGGGCAGGTTGACTCCCCAAGCGAGGGTTGCAGTGCAGACGAGCACCTGGATAGACCCCGCAGAGAAGAGATCCTCAACATCGGTTCTGTCCGCGCGGTTCATACCAGCGTGATGGATACCAAACCCATAGGGCAGGATGTCTTTGAGGTCCTTGTCCGTAGCTTGAGCCGCGGCTTCGCTAAGAACCTCTCGGCTTCCTGCATCGTGCTTCAGAATTTGGTTAATCGTATCCATCTCTAAGGCCTTGTCGCGAATGTAACGGGCCGTCTTCGCAGTGTCCTTTCGGGAGTGTACGAAAATAATCATTTGGTTTCTCTTTGTGCCAACGTGCTCTATAACCTTGTTGTATGTCACATCGTTCATGGTCTTCAGCTGCTTGATTGGCTTTCGGTCCGTGACACCAATGAATTCTTGTCGCAAGGGGCAAGGTCGGAAAGAGCTATCAAAGTGAAACAAGCCGGTCTTGACATCGACTCTGAGGAAGCTGGCGACATCTCGATAATTGGGTAAAGTGGCGGACAAACCAACAATTCGTACTGGTTCGCCTGTCTGTTCGGTCTTGCGAATCGTCCTGCTTACAATGCTCTCAATAACAGGACCACGATCATCGTGGAGGAGATGAATTTCGTCAATGATAACGAGGCGCACAAGATTGGTATACGTAAGATCCGTTGCCTTACGCGTTATGACATCCCATTTTTCCGGCGTCGTGACAATAATCTGCGTTTCTGATATTTGTTGTTTTGTGAGCTGACGATCACCAGTCAACTCGGACACTTGGATGCCGTACGGTTCCAATCGCTTGCCAAAGTTGCCAACCTGTTCCTGAACCAGAGCTTTTAAAGGAGCAATATAGACAATTTTGAACGAGTCGAGATCGATGTCACCCGTGGTAGGATTCCTGTGCTTTCCAATCTCGCGCAAGATTGTTAACATTGCAACATTTGTTTTGCCACTACCCGTGGGTGCACAGATGAGCATATTCCCGTCATCTTCGAAGGCTGTGGGGAAGCATTTGGATTGGATTTTGTTCAGAGATTTTGCAGTGCTGAAAGGCGTCCGCGACCATTCAGGCATGTCGGTGATAGGAATTAGCACGTCATTAGGATCGTTGCGCTTCTTCGGCGCAGGAACGTGGATCTCTTCGTAGCCTTTAAATGTTCGCTTTGTTGAGCCCTCTGGTAGTCTAACCTTGGGGTTTGTCATGAGATGGTTCCCTTGATCGAAAACCAAGTTGTCGAGGTTGATGACCTTCTTTGGCTGCAGTCCACCGACGAGCTGGCCTTCTGAATGCTCTGGTTTGGCGGCCACTTCGGTGAAGGATGCGGGCACGTCGATGTCCATCTTGATATCAGCCTTGCGCTTCTGGGCATCATCCGCAGTCTTGCCGTGTAGTTCATTGAGTATCTCCTGCAGACCTTCTGAAGCCATCTCTCTTTCAACATTGGCTTTGTCTTCAGCAGCTTCTGCCCGAGCCAGTTTGGTGAGCCAGTAAACCTTCTCACGGTTCTCGACTAATTTTTGAACAAGCTCATGATGCTCAAAATCGAAGAGCTCCATCAGATCATTTTCAACTTCGCGAAGGGTTTTCTCTTCGCCACCGGACTCATCCGGCTCGCCAGAAAGGATGCGAAGTGCTTCTTTGGTTTTGTCAGTCTGCTCATGCGCGTCTGGATATAGCGCTCCAATCTGTCGTTGCAGCCAGAACGCGTCTATATCCCGCGCCGGTATCGATGGCTTGTGTTTTTGCTTGTCTTTTCCAGTGATGGGACCAGAATCTAGGACCATCTCATCATCCCCCAAGCCAGTCCCGTCCTGTGGCTTGTTTGCTGCGTCTGCATCCTCTTCAGCGTCTGATTCTTCGTCTTCGTCTTCCGATGATTCGTCGCGCACTTCATTGACGATAGCCTCCTCTTCATCTTCATCTTCGTCAAAAGCAACTGCGACACCCTGGCGCTCGTCGATTTCGGCATCGTCGCCATTGCCGCCCATCTCTACATCCTCATCGTCGTCCTGCGCATCGTAATCTGTGATCTTCTTGCCCAAATTGACGAGCTCGTTGAACTGTTTCGGGTTCAACGAACTTCCGAGGATGTCGTCAATCTCCTTCTTTTTATCGAGGTCTTTCAAATCATCATCCTTCAGATACTCCAAGACGGCATCTGCAGCACTGCGGACCACCTCGTGGGGCACGTCACCGAGATTGTTCGCAACGATCGTCACAATCAAGTCGAATGTCGCTCGTGTCGCAGCAGTTCGTGGCCGGTATGTAATGCCTTCGACCAGCGGCTCGTTTGCGCCCAACACGCCCAATCCTCTACTTTGCGCGGCGTCGGCATTGCGCTTCCGTTGCTCTCGTAGCAGAATGTCTTCGCCCTCGCGTAAACCACCTCTCTCAATCTCCGGTAGACCTGGCTGCTTCTTCTGCTTTGGTGCATCTTCTCGGCCACCACGAGATCCCATGTCCCGGATACTCAAACGTCCAGCGAGAGATTCCGGGTCTCCGGTGGCCTCATCGGTTCTGCGCGTGATGAACCGACGGTCCGCCTGGAGGACCAGGTTGGACATGGCCGAGTATTTATACTGGGAAACATCGCGATGAGGGTCCGACATCTTGGCGATTACTGCGAAGCTGGTTTCGAGCTGGAGAACGTCGAGCTTCTCGACAGCAGCTTTTGGGCGGGGGTCGATACTTCAACGACCATGCGCGTCGCCACTAAACCGTGGTTCCGTCGAATCTGTCTTGAGAAGATTGTTGCCTGCGTGACTCACGGGTTCGTGGTCGCCAAATAACGCGTCTCTCCGCCACCTCTGTTGGGTTCAAAGCGTCAGTTGGAGAGAGGATAGCTCGAAATTTCAAATCTCGAAAGTTGCCTGCAGAGTAGCCTAGCCAGTGTCGCGTTAGCGCCACGGCCTTAGCCACCTCTGGAGCAGCCACTTTGGGGACTGCTGCTTACCTTGAAGGTACTTGAGAGTACTACGACCAGCATGTGTATTAGGCACAAGTTAGGGGTCCTGGGAGGTACTCCAGGCCACATTGGAGAGTACAAGCACATCCAAACACGTCCATCTGTGCAAGATGCATCCTATAAACAACAATTAAAATGAACGTTTGCCAATTGGATCAACAGAAGGCATGGGAACGTGCCGCATGAGCTCTTGTTATGCGCTATAAGCTATGCTATAGCCTAGGTAGATGGCCAACTGTGTTGCGGAAGTACATGCCTTGTACTCATGCTCCGCTAGCTTGAACAACCACCTTGTTTGGGAACTTTGGGCTACCGGTACGTTACTGCAAGCGAAATAACCCCAGCAACGTCCTTGACCGACATCGTGATCAACAAAGGACCATCGGAGAATAGAAAGGTCGTAACTAGCGAGCCACCCTCTGGAAAGCCATTATGGGCGATTCGACCGTGACCATAGGAAAGCTAGAGGATGCTTTCAAACCGTTCATCAAACCACGAGAGCAAGTCAATTACATTCGACGGATTTTGGCACTACGTCTGGGGTCGGAAGCACGAGCTGTTCCTATCAAGCATCCATTATCTTTGACTGCAACACCTCAAGCGATCAAACTTTCCGACGGTGCTAGGGGCATTCACGAAGAGTACCTTGAAGCTCTAAAAGCTCACGTCAATGCGAAGCTGGGATTTGATGCAACTTTACAGGCAAACAGTGCCACACAGCTGCCGAGTTCTCGCCCCCCGACTGGCTCTAACTTACTGAGTGAACAAATCGACCTCCTAAAGTTACGACAGAAACATGAACGGTTACTTAAAGTCCAAGAACATTTGGATTCAATCCTACAGAAAGCTCCCTCTGCTCATGACTATCTTGCTGAGAATGAAGTGTTCCAAGGATCTGTCAGACCTCCTAAGGTGCCAGACATTGTTGTCAACAGTCTTGCAGCCGAACAGACAGAGTCTCCGTCGGGCCTGAAGAGCAAAATGCAACAGCTGGAAAAGACGGCTTTGAGAGCCAAGCTGCTTCTCAGACAACAAGAATCGCTTCTGAAGGAAGCTAAGTTGCGAGCGAAACGGCAAGCTAGTGCTGTCAGCAACGCTGAAAGGTTAGACGCACTTCACGCGACGAGAAATGAGCTCATACACTGGATGGAGACAGAGCTGAGCAATGCATCGTCTGAGGAAGCTCAAATGGATCCGGACAGCACCCGAAAGGCCTATGATACGAAAGGCGATGCGGCTGTCATCGAAAGTAACCTCGTCAGGATCCAGGAAAAATATCAACGCTATTTACAAGCCAGAAGGTCCATTTTGGGCCTTGTGGCCCACAGAGTCCAACCCAAGATGCGTTATGCAGTGCAGGAAAACGGCACGGACATCAGTGCAAAACCCGGGGAATTACAGATCGACTATCTCCTTGCGCCCTATATTGCCAATCTGCTCTACGCTACAAGAGTTCTCAAGACGGATATCGGTATAAAATCGCACATGAGTACTCTCCTGAAACAGCAAAGTAAAGATATACAGCAAGGGCTCCAGCACCTTGCCCAGGAAAGCCAGCTGCTTCCTGCGCACCCCTCGCAGCGGACCCGGAAGGGACAAGAACACACGAAGGGCGATTTTATGACTGGGCAGGCGGCACATCAAGATTTGACCTCACAAATCCAGCCTTGGGTCTCGGCTGCAGACAAGGCGAAAATTGTCACCTTGGTATCTGTAACAGAAACAGTCGAAGCCGGCCAGATGGCTTTGGAGGATTTTATGAGAAGCCTGGAAGCGATTCGCCAACTCTCGGGGCAGGAACCCCTGGAAACAAGCAAGAAATCTGGGGCTACAGGACTATCAGCAGAAGAAGACGATGACCTTTGGCTGGGACAAGAGGATGAGGCTAGTGTTGTTACCAAGAAGCGTTTGGATAAGCAAAAGGTTGAAGCGATTAATGATCCATGGTCTAAGCTAAGGGGAAATCTTGGCCTGATTAGCCATGATGAGCTGTCATGAAACCCTCCAAGTCTAGTTCGTCTACTGTAGGGCACTTGTGCGCAATGATACCACATCCAACGCCGCTGGGTTGTCCGCCAAACGCCAAATCATTCTGTAATATTCCCAGCAACTTTGCTCGTCTCATTTTCCAGCCATGATGGCTGATATCCTCATTGCCAAATCTAGGATTGATAGATGCTCGTCAGCGCCATCCACTAGTCGTTTATCGACCTCAGAAAAGACCATAACAATCTTGTTCTTCTGAAGATCAGGGATTGTCTCGTCCATAGTTAATGTCTGGTAGAGCTGAGTGAAGTTAGCGAGTGTTTGATAGCCCAAAGTGGCTGGCCCAAGCTTACCTGGGTCACGATAAGACCAGCGCTCCATCCGTCAGCATTCATGTCCTCCACGACCTTCGATATAGGCTGGTATGTCTCTCCCGAGCTCCTCGGCCGCATTGCGCTTACCAGACTGTCAATGATGTCGGCAGGAATGACGCCGGCAATGTCCTCAACAATCTTGATCGTCACAGCCTTTCTGTCTACATCCATCTGTTCGTCGCCGTCCGCATCTTTGTCCGCCTTGGGAGCGATGGCTCCGACCAACCGAGCAGCACTTTGTAAGAATGTGATTGCTTTTCGCAAATCTCCCTCACTGCACCTGATCAAGGCATCCAAGGCGCCTTCTTCCAGAGCAACACCCTCTTTCTCGGCAATATCCCCCAATCTCTTCTTCGCGTTGCCTTGATCGAGGCTCTTGAAACGAAACTTGCTGCATCGACTAGCTAAAGGGTCGATAATGCGAGTGACATAATTGCATATAAGGCAGAAACGTGTAATTTTGCTATACGTCTCCATCGTGCGTCGGAGGGCACTCTGTGCGTCTTGTGTCATCGAGTCGGCTTCGTCGAGAATAATTATCTTGAAAGGAGGACATGGGTATTTTTGTCTGTAACCCGGGGTTGGATTGGTCAATTGCATGCGAGCGAAGTTCTTGACCTTTTCGCGTACGATGGAGATACCGCGCTCGTCGGATGCATTGAGCTCAAGAACTCGGGACTTCATCATCTCGGGTCCGTAGAGCTCCTTGGCTAGGGCGAGGACGGTGGATGTTTTGCCGGTCCCCGGAGGACCATAAAAGAGCATGTGCGGTAACTGACAGTGACAATTAGCCATCGCGCTCAAGTCGTGGAAATGAGATACCGACGTTGGAAGCTTGCAGCGTTCTTTGCAGAACTTTGACTGTGTGATCTTGAGCCGCGACGTCGTCCAGCTTCTTTGGTCGACTACAGAAGTCGTGAGCTTCAGAGGTAACCACGAATTTTGTCCGATGCCAACTTACTATTTCTCCACCCACGGCTGTGTCCTGTCACTGGCCTGCTTCTCTTGCTTCACATCCGGTGCTGAGTTTGCCGCTGCGGCGGCCTTTCGAGCCTTCAAGTCGAAAAAATTGGCCATCTCAGAAACCGCCGTTTGGGCAAGGCACGGTGTTACAGTTGGTAGAGTGTGCTTTTGGTTTGTTGAATGCGTTGAATCACACCTTGGCCCTCTCTCCTTCTTCCTTTTTTATGTAGCATAGGCAGAGATGGCTGGTTGGTTGAATTGGTGGTGATAAGATCTCTGTGAGAGAAACCAATTAACGCGTCAACCCGGAGCTTGCTGTGACGCGATGCGCGTCAACCAAAGCGAAGGGAATCCACTCGGCTTAGCTCACATTAACCACCAAGAGCCACTTGGGCTGAAGCAAGACCCCGCACTAATGCAGGCAAGGCGAGGCAAAGTACCTGCGACTCCCGCCTTGATGAGGGGAAGCTGAAGTGTTTAGGTACCACCTCTAACGTACCTTCAGATAAGGTACCTAAGGCACTATAAACACATTCCGTCAAGTGAGGCATCCCATCTGCATCCATAGTCTAATGCTCCTACGAGTGCTCAAGGTACGGAGTTGGACGTGGGAACCGTTATCGAGGTTAAATTTCTTGCGCAAAAGAAGACATCATACATTTCCACCTCTATAGGAAATAAACGTACCTGAATTCTGTTAGCTCTGCAAAAAAGTCTTTTTGCATGGGGTCGCAAGGTCCGTCTAGGCCAAGTTCAAGTTGGTGGGCATTTAGGCCCCAAATGTGACTGCTGTGGCTCGGCCTTTGCATGCATAGTAGTAAAGTTGACCATGCATGCAAGAGCCGCACGATTCCCTTCCTAAAGTACCTCGCCTTACTTCAGGTAGTGCTAGAACGCCAGCTGCGTACCTTTCAGGAACTTGCTCTTGTGACATGCAGCCTGCGTCTTTATTCGTTGAGCATATATCCCATTGAAGGTCCGGATCGATCCACATCATGTGCGAGGTATCGCAGCTCGAGAGCCCGCAATGGAGCAAACTACTTTCTCGAGATGTGAATCACAACTTGTTTAAGGTAGGTAGGCAGGCCTGCACTCATATCATCTCAACATCCCCTAATGTCATCTATTCAGATCTGGTTGGACGGAAGGACAAACATCACAGGCTTCGAGCATGCTCGCAGTAGCTTACACTGATCGTCAGTTGTGAATACCATACCCTAAAAGCTCAAGGCCCCCACCACGGTATATACTCTAGTTCAGATAGGTGGCTAAGATTACTGCATGTCTATCAAGCGGTTTTGCCAGTTCCAATTCCTCGCGCTGCTTATTTGTCCCTTGCAAAGCCTCTGCGAACTCTCAATCTGCTTATGCGCCTCCCTACCTAACATCGTGAGATTTAGGTCGAAAACAGGCGTTGACAACTTGTACTTGGTCGCACGGAAGGCCTAGCCCCGCATCCGTTCCCGTTGTCGCACTTGTTACCTTAGGTGCCTGATGGCGAGGTCGATAGGCTAAGGTACCTGCCTACCTACCTACTACCTAAGGTAAGCTAAGGTGGTTAGTGAAGAATGCCATGAAGAGGCCCTGGAGTGCGTGCTTCAGCTACAGCAACCTCCCAATTTGCGGCTAGAGGCAGCAGGCCGGATGCAAGTCAAACTCAACCTCACCTTCCTCGCCTGCCTGTGTAACTTTGAACACATTTCTCTTCCTTGCATGATTTTTCTCATTCCCTCGCGGTAGCCTTCCTTCTCGATCACTGCATACTGATGCTTCAACGTCGTTTATCTCGCAGAGCTCATCAAGATAGATACGTTTGGACTCTGCCAGTATGGACCAGTCCATAATCCGTATCACCAAGGTGTGACGATGCCCCGCACCCCGCGAGCAGCCATGCGTTCGATGCTTACCTTGCGATCTCTTATTCAGGAGATAAGTGATCTTCAAAAGAGTTCAGATCTATGTGCGTCGGGAGGACTTTTCTGTGTGTTCTAGGATTTAATTCATGCTGACCAACCTCCCAGCTATTGCGGTGGCCTGCCGTGACATCGACGTTCGCAATGTCAAGGCATTGATTATGGGACCGCATGAGACTCCTTATGAGTTTGGATTCTTCGAGGTATGCTGTCGGACAAGAAGCCTTCCTGGGTTCCAGAACTAACGTGTGTCTGATAGTTTGCTATTCGCTTTAATAAAGGTCAGTTCCTCGACCTCCTACCAAGAGCTAGTAATCCTGACGGCTGTGGATGCTAGAATACCCCTCGAAATCGCCAAATGTGCAGTGTGTCACCACCAATGGGGGTAGGTGCAGGTTCAACCCAAACATCTACTCCAATGGCAAGGTTTGCTTGTGAGTCCCCACCGAAATATAGGTTGTCTATTTGCTCCGTATCTAGCTAACCGCATCCCAGGTCCATATTAGGGTGATTTGTCTTCCGCCCTAAGCTACTGTGATATTCTGGGTAGATGTTCTAACTCAACTTAGGACTTGGCGTGGTGAGAGAGGCGAGGAATGGTCATCAGCACAAGGACTTGAGTCGATACTGCTTTCCATCCAGAGCCTCATGTCATCCAATCCCTATGAGAATGAGCCGGGATTCGAGGATGCAAACGACGAATCGGATAAGAAGTCGCAGAAAGCCTATATTCAAAAGGTATAACCCCGCTCTAACCCCCAGTCCAGGCTCCTACTAAGCTGTCCAGATTCGGCACGAGACCTTGAGGATATCAGTTATTCAGAGGCTTGAAGGATACATTGGCTTGAATACTGATGGCAGTCTCCGAAGCTCTCCTTCTGCTGACATTGACGAACTCGACCGAGATGACATTGATGAGTCAAGCGTGCCATTTGAGCCCTTCAAAGACCTCTGTAAGCGCCGGTTCCTCTGGTACTTCGAGTCGTACCTATCAGCCATACAACAGGGGATGAGGGAAACAAAAGACGGACAGCAGTTTGACAGGATGCCCTTTGAATCAGCCGGAAGCAATTCCATGGACGGAAAATTCATATGGTCAGATCTTCAACGCAGGCTGCTCAATATCAAAGCGGCCCTTGATGCCGAACCTGAATCCTGGGCATCGGAAGGGCTCCAAACTGTCCAGTCAGAATCTCGAGTGGCTGTGAACCTGCAGCATCAGTTTGAGCAAGTCGTGGCATCATTCAAGCGTAGCGAGCTGCCTCACAATATCGTACTCGAAGGTGGCAATCCTTTTGTTTGGACTTTAACATACTTTGGAAGTCCAATGACCAACCTCGACGGAGGGCTTTTTCGGATCAAAATGACCTTCAGCCCTCGATTTCCTGATGAGCAGCCACGAGTCAAGTTTGAAACAAAACTTTTTCATCATCACATTGCTGCAGATGGCACTGCTTGCTACACACCTGACCCTATGAGGAGAGAAGATGTGCGATACCACATTGACGCTATTATCACAACTTTGGAGGATGAAGAACCGGCTTATGACCCACGAAAGATTGTTAACCCTGAGGCTAGCAAGTTGTTTTGGGGAAACAATGCAGAGGATCGAAAGAAATACTCGCGGCGATTGCGTCGGACAGTGCAGCAAAGCATAGAGTAGGATCACCCTGTAGTGCATTGGATATCATACTAACTGCAAAGCAGAGAATTTCCCGAGTGATCTAAATTTGGGGGCAAAGGATGGCTAAGACGTTAACATTGTCACTGGCGTAAATGGTAAAGAGTCTGCTTAAGGGTCGTTCTAGCTGATTGCTTACGGCGTTTGGGCCTCTCAGTTTGGCCGCAGTAGTTGGAAGTCAATGACTTTAGTTATGGGCGGATGACAGGTTTGGCTATGCCAACGACTTTCTCGAATGGCATCTGGGCAGGGGAGAGAAGTTGCATGTGAATGAAACTCGTGGTACAATTTCATTTCCTGCTGATTGTTTACAATGCTCAATGGAAGTAAGCTAATAGATACTCAATCACACAGTTGCCAGGCCTGAGTAATTGTAAGAACAATCGAAGCAAGTTTGTGGCTTCTATGATAACATCTGCCTGAGCAGCTTTATCTATGCAAACCGGAAACGCCAAATTTATCCCTCATGGTCTCGTGTTCATAAGCGCATGCGGGTCATGACCGCGAAAGCATCATTCACTCTATTTCTTGCCCTTCGTCTTCTTTGCAACCTTGTCCTTGAGAGGGTTGTATGGAGCAGCGACGCCTTGGTACGGCTCCTGCGCCCCGTCACCTTGAAACTCATACGAACCGCTGGCGCCGACATAAGCTGGTGTTCCTTGGTTTGGACGTGCCACCTGTTCTGCATGGAGCTTGTCGAGCGATTCACCCACGACGGCATACTGTGACCAATTTATAGGTGGGCAACGGACCACGTCCTGTGCCTTGGGCAGAGTAGTCCAAGAGCGAGTGGGTGCAGCCTGCTGAGATGGGATGTTATTGCTGTTATCCGCATCATCACTGCTCAAATCGTCGTCTCTGCTGCCACCGCCTCGTTCTGGAGTATGAGTGGAAGAGTTGACCCTCCCTGCAAGTAAATCCTTGGTGAAGGCCTCGGGGTCGCCAACGGCTTCATTCTTCACTCTTTCTAGGGCCTGGATGTCGGCAGTCGCGCGCTGCTTCTGCATTTGCAAGATGGAGATGGCAGACCTGAGGGCGATGACATCTGGGTTGGAATCAAAGGCTATTGGCTCTGGTGCAGGGGGCGGAATAGCAACCTGGGCTGGCTGGTTGTGAGTGAATGTCTGCCGAGGTGGAGCCCGCTCTACCTCGCCAGGTAGGCTCGAGGGAGCCAAGGTAGGGGTCAGCGGGGAGACGGGAGGGGGGGAAGGCGATGATGTTCTCGCCGGCTGGCCCGTGTTGATAGTCAGGGCGGGCATGGTGGATCTTGGCGGGGAGCTCAGCCGATGCGGTTGCGGCGCTCGCAGCAGGGATGAGACCAAGGTTTATGTATGGGCTCTGCTCGATATCTCACAGAGACTTGCCCGGTCATCGATCCACGCGTCGCAAATTACGCGGCCGAGGAGACGCGACGGCGACAAGGCGGTAGTGTTGAATGTTGAGAGTTTTGAGGGTGTTCGAAGATCTCGGTTGATGTACAGCTAAGTGACGGTGGAGAGAATTTGGCTGTGGCGGGGTCCGAGGTTAACGGCTGACGCCAGTCAAAAGTTCTAGGTACTGCGCCTTGTAAGTCGCCTTCGGCGTCACTTTACCTGTAGACTAGGTGCTGGATACAGCAACATGACTACATATACAGAACCTCCCAACGTGAATTTATAGTGCGGAGTCTTAGGTTGCTTACTTACTGAAGCAGGTCAATAATTATGCAAGACCTAAAGATCATGAATCTAATGTAGCCCATTAGGCTCTACCCATGAAGACCACTCCAATTATTCTATAAAAAGGCAAGCTCTATGGGTATAGGATACCTACCTCAGTATTACTTTCGTGAGGTAAGGTACCTACCTTACCTTAGGTAGCAATGTCCTTAAGGTCTACTACTATGAGATATGCAAGGACAAAAGGTACTGGGGCTGGATCCAAGCTTCTTAAATCTCTATTATCACGGTATCAAGCCAATTACCGTACTGTCACTCACCATTTGCTCCATCTCATGGCGCATTACTGGAGCTTCTATAATCTTATTGAGATAGACCCCTTTGTGGTTACGTCAGGCGTGCTTTGAGAAAACAAGCAAGGCACCATGCTTACATACGCCCGAAGAGGTAGCTGACAAGATGTACTATTCACTTCTGTACAGACGTACCTCACCTCGGGCACGTCCAACGCGACCAAAAGCACTCCAGCCAAGGCTCATGGTCGATGGGATGACAGGCCCCTTCACGTTCATCGATGGCACGAGCGTCGAGAAGTCGCGGAAGACCATACGCAGTCATGTCATGAAAGGCAGGAATATTGGCAAGAGTCGGAACCCTCGGCGTCGTCCAGGAAAGCCTGAAGCTCAACCTTATCACGCACGTCGCCTACCAGGCACCGTAGCTTCGAGCAATAAATGTGTCGCTTTGGAAACAACGTCGGCAAAGAATCAAATGCTACAGCAAGTGGAAGGAACTCTTACATGCTGGTCTTTTCCATTTGAGGTGACTCCTCGCTTCGAACGCTCTTTTCTGCAATGTCAAACACGACTCTTCACCAACTTAGCCCGGACTCTCAACTCGCTGACCTCATGATCCAGTTATGAGTTTTGTTTCTGACGCTGTCTATCCGCCGGAATTCTGTTCGGGCAATGACTGGCTACACTCCATATGGTTCCAGTATTTGCTCTCTGACGAGACCTGTGCGACCAATGCCACCCCCTCGATGATATTGAAACTGACACATTGTCAGACTTCCACTGTTTCTTGGCCTTATCTGCCGCATGCGTAAACTTCACCATGGGCAAAAAGGAAGTGACCGAGAACGACCGCTTTCATTCTATAGCAGCGTTTCAGCTTCTCAACACAAGGCTGTCGAGCGCTGATGCGTTGTCCGATGAGACTATTGCGAGTGTCATTTCGTTGTGCTTGCTCTCAAGCATGCATGAGGAGCCTTCTGAAGGTGTGCTGCACTTTGAAGGACTCTTGAGAATGATAAGATTGCGCGGAGGCGTCGATTCTATACGAAATCACCTATATATCATGGAGAAAACTCGCCGGTAATTTCGACTCACTCCCGTAAAGAATGCGAGTTCTCAACTGACGGGCACAGTATCGACATTGATCTTGCCCTTCGCTTTGGGTGTTACCCCCGGTTCGATCAACTGGGACCGTCATTGGTTGGAAACACTTTTAATCGACGCAGATCTGCGACGAGGCGCCGCTGCCCGCTTGCAACACACTTCCAAGAGACGAACTCGAAATTGAGTACAATAGCCGATGACATGCTCTCATTAACAGCACTTTTGAACTCGGACGTCACGAAAGCAAAGCTAGAGCCGCTTATGTTTCAAGACTTTGTACTTGGCCTTCTCTACCGATTACTCGCCATCTCCCCCATTCTACAGTCAAATCTGAGAAATCCAATTGAGCGGGCCTGTCATTTAGGCATGATTACTCTCATGACCACCCTACTTTTTCAATTCGGGCGGGAACGCCGATTTTCCTACACTCTTGTTCAAGAAACTTTCCTTGATGCTCTCCACCATCCACCATTCGTTGAAGTTGTCGATCCAGCACTGCATCTGTGGTTATTATCAATAGCTGGGATCACTCTTCAGAAAACGGACCAGCCGCATTGGCTTCTATCACATGTGACCGTCTGTTTGGTTCGACTTGGAGCTAACAGCTGGGAAGAGATCCGGTTGGTGATTCGGCAAAACCCGTGGATTCATATTCTGCACGATGCACGCGGGCATGAATTCTACGACCAGTCACTCAAAAACCTCAGGTCCATCGAATGGGCGTCAAGCGGTTAGCAAAGAAAGCGAAACTGCACCGCGGAATTTGCGAGTATAATAAATATTGTTTCCCCTCTTCTTATCTGAAACTATTAAGTAAAATATGTATAAAGTAATAGATCCCGAAGCTCACTATAAGTATTGTACGAGAACTTTCACATGTTTCACAACAATATTGGAGGAATCGAGTCTTGTCGTCTGCTCTTTTTGCCCAGTAGTTGAGTAACAAAGGTATCTCTGCGGAGAGCAGCGGATGGCAATGCATTAAAGCTTGGCTCATGCCCCTGGCAATATTGATATGAGAAGGAACTCACTTTCGTCTCATTTGTACAGGCTTGTTACTGCCCACAATAGCTTTATCACTTGACCAGGTCATTGCAAGATTTCTGCTCTTCTGGGTCGAATTCCTGTCGCGTCTTTACTAAACTCTCACGCCTTCAACAACATCAATCGCAAGACATGAGTTAAAGCAGCTGGGTTACACATGTACTATCTGTATCTGCAAAAATGCAACCTGTTCAACGCTTTCGACCTCCACTGTGCTTGCTTTGGCCAATGTCTTGGCAGGTCAAAACGCACGACGAGGCACCAGGTCATTGCAAAAGGATCAAAATACCATGTGGCTAGCCGAGACTATCGATGCCCGGGTTGGCCTTGGCGTGGTTGAGTGTCAAAGGTCAGATATGCAGCTGAAGCTCTTCTTGTCACAATTTCATCATGCCAGGTCCACCGGCCCGCTAGGGAAGGCCACGAGCCGCTGAGGCGGACGCCATCGGCGCTGTGCTGGAGTCGGGGAACGGTGGGCCTAGTCCCCGGCCTTTGCTGCACCCCCGAAACATTCCTGGTTTGCTTATTATGCGCTGCGTGGGAGTCTAGGCCTTTGCCTCGTGGTCAAATGGATATTTGTTTTGCATGATGGCTGTCTGTCTTGAGTTTGTGGGTACCAGCTTTCTTTTTCCTCCCGTGCCACCTCCACTTCGCAGTGCATTGAACGATCAGGCACGACAGACACGCCCGTCAACGCCACTCTCAACAGACAGCAGATACCTCGTTTGAACGATAAAGTTTGCGTGGTCTGTGGAATGTTGTGCTATGTGGCTCATCTCTGGTGTTAGTAGCGGCCTTGGCGGAGCAAGTTAAGTCTTGGGCCTACATGTGAATCTCCTGTTAAAGCCATGGCTAAACTTTCACAGGCGTTGGCAGGGTCCACGGGGCTACTCGAAGATGATCAAACGGCTTTTTCGGATGCACGCCGTTTAGTCATCATTATCATTGCGTGGACCATTGACAGCTGGCTGACCACGCTTTGGTCGCAGCCCAGCTTCGGACGGATCCCCTTGGAGCAAACGCTCAGGCATTGCTCGATTCGTGAGGAGTCGCACATGGGGACCGTTGCTCGCGAATGAGAAAACCCTCATCCACCCGGGCCATTCATGAGCTAATGGTGCTGCTAGCGAGGCTGTCAACCCTCCACATGGTACTTGGGCGTGGTTCCTCGTGGACATGTGCCCACCTGATTGGGGGACGGATCCACGCCTCGGCAGCAAGTGGCTGCCACGCACCTCGGCGTTGGAAGTGTCCAAACTCTGTCCAACACCCACTTCCTTGTCTATCGTTGCTTCTTCATCCTCAGGCAATGCGCTCGCGTCCATGCCATTGGTTGTCGGCCGGAACTAATTTACGGGGTGGGAAACCCAGCCACTGGCGCTCGCTTCTTCTGCGGTATGCGCTAGAGTGTGTGTCGTCAGCTACGCCTAGTATATGCAGCTGGAATATTACTACCGGGGGTCTGGCGCCATGATGCAGTAGGAGATTCGCTCCGATTGTTTACACTCACCACAGCCCCAGGCCTCAACCCTTGGCCTTGTTGCTTTTTAATTTGCATGGCATGGCATCTGGTTCTGCAGCCAACAATCGATTCTTCACAGCCGAAAGGGTGCGCTGCTCCAGTCTGCAACAAGCCCGAAACTCATGCAACTGTTACAACAAAGCAAAAATCGAATCATACCTTTCAGGAGAGTCTCCTCCTCTCGCAAGTGTGGAACAAGACAATATTGCACCAACGATAGTACGAATACATAAAATAGCCCACGCCATCTGATCTGGTCGTCTACCCATACCTGATTCCTCCACGTTGTGTGACACAGCAACCAGCGACTGTCCTACATTATCGACATACCGGACCAGTGGTTTTCAGACCCCCGGTGACACCCTCGGGAGGAGCATGCCTCTGACACACGAAACCGACGAGGAACCAGCCACATATTGGATAGCACAAGCTCACACGAACCAGCTCCCAGACACAATCTACAGTGGCACCCAGCCGTCCAGGGATTCTGCCAACCAAAACCCCACCTAATCTCACGAGGCTTGAGGCCCCCGCCGGCGAGCAGATTACTTCAACCAGAGGTTACCAGACCTCTGGGAGCCACGAGATCAGGCATTGACCTACACCCTCTCGCCCTTGGCGCCTCGATAAATTTGCTTTCATTGCTGTCAGACCGCTACCGCCGAAATAGCGGAGCAGGGGTTTGTTGTGCAGACGGCCTGTAGCGCCGCTCCATGCAAATATATAAGAAGACACACCGGTCAACCACCTACCAGAGAAATTTAGACCGCAACTTCGGCATAGGGCCAACAGTGGGGAGCATCGTCAAGACCAGCTTCCCATCGGATCCAGCGTATACACCACAGCGCATCGTTGAGAGACTATTTAATAGTATACTACAACCTCTTCGCTTGGATATTCCAGAGACTGCAGAATGAATCACCACCATCATCATCAGTATTCCGGCCAGTGGCAGTCAGCAGCGACCCAATCGTCAGCTTCTTCGTCTCCTGATGCATCAGGTTACGTACAATCCATACGACCTGCAACTGGCCGTGCGCAGTCCGAATATGAACCATCAACCACCAGTGGAAACGAATCGACTTCAGGCCAAGCTCTAAGAATGGAAGACGACAAGGCCCGTCCCAAGACGCCCCGATGGTTCACGCACGTCAAAGAATGGCTCGCGGTCAGCGAACCATCTGCCCAAGCAATGAAGGAACAGAAAAAAACAGTCTATAAAAAACACGGCATCGACCCGAGCGACCCCAAGGCTGCGGCAAAATTGCATTTCCCCATGGGTCAAGTACCTGAAGGGGCTGTCACGTCGACGCGCGGGCCCAGCCCGGAAAAGGCTTATAAACAAAAGGTAGAAAGAGGAAGAAAACTGAGGCAATCGGAAGCTGGACAATCGGTACCCAGCAGTATCTCGTCGCTGCCCAGCTTGAGAGAGGCCAACCCAGCAACGCCATGGGAGAATTGAGAAGGAGCAAAAAGATTGCATTTTCCGGTACTACACAAAGAGATGAATCACGAATTTACGAAGGGCGGCAGTCCGGCTGTACTGTACTGTGCTTGCTTATACCAATCATCAGGCGTTTGGTCAGGGTCATGAGCAAGAGCAGTTGTAATATGAGATTTGGTTTGGGTGGGAGGATAGCTTATATACCCAGGACAGTTCCTGTTTCGAGAAAAAAAAATCGGCGAGAGCCAATATATTGTTATTCTTACTCGGATGGTTTTTGCGACGTTGCGCGGCCGCGGTGATCTTCCATGCATCTACGTCTTCTGGCACTTGCCCTGACTCTGGAACGAGAACAGCCAATGGGCTCAACAGTTGATCGGCGGCCAGCACGTGCCAAGAAGTTCCCAACCAGTCGTTTTCGGCATGATGGCGTGGCTTCAAGCGTATCCTGCTTTAGGCAATCTGATTAGCCAGCACCTTGCACCAACAGCCAAGATATCCGGAGAGAGCTAAAGTTTTCAAAACTCCCAAACCGCAAGACGATGCGCGTGATCAGGGATCTGGACTAGTGCGATCGATGATTTCCCATGCCCTCCCCACAATCCGCAGCCACCTTGACCCGAGCTGAGCTCCGCCCCCACTGCCACTGATTGGGCGAATCCTGAACCCAGGCCGTGGCAGATCAGGGTAGACGGATGACGTCCTCGACCACTCGAAAAGAGCTATGGCCCAAGTCATACCTTAGTGGCCATGGGAATTCCACATGTTTTCCGTACTGACATATGAAGGCGTAAGGTCTCCGTTCATGCGTAGGTATATAGCCACTAGGCTCTTTGACTTAGCACCTGAATGCCAACATAGTTCCTCTTCTTTCCGTCTTCACCAGTTTGCGTCATCGTGCCACGAGCTTTGCGATCCGTAGACGATGCCGCTGTTTTCGAACAAGGACGACAGGATGCGCGACGTCCCCCACGAGCCCTACGAGGGCGAGCAGGCGCCCGCGGATGAGCACACGAGGCTGCTCCCCAACCGCGTAGACTCGAGCCGAGCCGTCATGCTCAGCCCGGATGACCCCGCCGTGTCGCCGTACAACCTCTGGACGGTCCGGCTGCTGAGACTGTTGACCATTCTGTTTACTGTATTGACGTTCATATGGTGGGTGATACTGCTGGTCTCGGCGTTCGCAACGCCGCCCGGCTTCCACACCCGGGGCAGCGGCTTCTTCGCATTCAGCTACGCCAGCTTGACGTTGGCCAACATGCTCTTCACCCTCATCTTCTTCGGCGTTCCTTCGAGGGCGGTTCGGATCCTGGCTGCCATCATGGCGGTAAGTCGCTGCCGTGGAAACCAACCTTGTCCAAGCTCGCAAAGGACTAATTCGTGCTCCAGTTTACCCTCATTGTGAATATGATCTTGATCTTGTCCATCGAGCGGACACGATACGAAGAGGGGTGGGTTGGAACAACAAGCGTCATCTGGGCGCTGCTCATGAGCCTGTGGACCCTCATCACGGACAGAACCGTCAAATGGGGCAAGGAGGAGGAGGAGGAACGCCTGACTGGTCGAGCTGAGACGAGGCGCACCGTGACGGAGTGGACCTTTGTCCTCATCTCGACCGTTGCGTATGTCATCATGACCGTCGCCGTTGTCCTCATTACCCTGTCTCTCATCCTCCGTGGCCTCGACGCCGCCGTGGCTCCGCCAGGCAAGATGTACTGGGTCGACGGCGGCAGATACCGCGTCCACCTCTACTGCCACGGGAACAAGACCAATGAGGCGGGCACAAAGCTGCCAACCGTGCTCCTCGAGGGTGGCGAGCGGCCCGTGGAAAGCGGACTCTGGGACCTGGCAGACAACGCCATCAAGAATGGCTCCATCTCGCGATACTGCTTTGCAGACCGCCCTGGCCTGGCGTGGTCGGACACGTCACCATCCCCGCTGTCAGCGAGCTTCGCCGTCGACGCACTTAGCGAGGCTCTCGCGCAAGCCGAAGAGACCGGTCCGTGGGTCTTGGCCAGCGCCGGCATTGGTTCACTATACTCACGCGTTTTCTCGTCACGTCACGGGAAAGAAGTCAAGGGCTTGCTACTGGTCGATCCTTTACACGAGGATCTGTTGGGAGAGGTTGGATCGGCCTCTCGTGGATTCTGGCTCTGGTTCCGTGGCATTGTGTCACCCCTCGGCATCGATCGGCTCCCCGGGGCTATCTTACGGGGCCGCACGACCCGGGACCGCATCTACGGCAGGGCCGCGCAGCAGACGGGCAAGTTCATCTTTGCCAAGCTCCAGGAGAGTCTCGTGGCGGATTCGTTCACCAAGCGGGACGTAGAGAGCAGCCGCCAGATCCAGCTCCGCAAGACGCCGCTCGTAGTCATCAGCTCGGGCGAGCAGATCAAGCAGAGGAAAGACTGGGACGAGAAGCAGCGCGACCTGACCACCATCACCGACAACCTGAAGCAGTGGGCCATCGTGGACAAGGCGCCTCACCATGTGTGGGAGACCAGGGATGGGCGGGACAAGATTGAGAAGGGGCTGAAGAAGCTTGTTAATGCTTGATGGGAGGGGCAGTGCTTGGCGTGCTCCGCCTTTTTTTTATCCTTCCCTTGTTGTCAAAATTGATATCCTCCAGAGGGCAAATGCATGGACATGGGGCCATGAGCCGCGGTTCCGGCAGGGTCCATACATTTGTTACCATGTCGGGGCAGAGAAGTAAAGCTTCTTGTGGCTTTTTGCATAATCTTGTAATGAGTAATTTAGTTCACGTTTGGTAAATGCAGTACAATACAATACGAACACACCGTCTTGGGAAACACACTACGAAGCCCGAGGCCATCGTCATACGCGAGGGAGATAAGCCAAGGCAACGTAGCTGGTGGCTGTGACCAAGAATCGCAGCTCCGCCCCATATGATTTTAGCCCAATTCATGCGTGCTATGGCCCACTAACACGGCGAGATCTGCACAGTAGTTGGCAAGTTTGGCGTTTCAAACCAAGATAGCCCTAGTTTTGGGCGATCCCACCGGCGAGACGTGGGTTACTTCCAACAGAAAGGGGGCTGTCGTGTCGATTTGCATTGTCTACGTTCCCATTTGCGGCATGTCGATCTCTACTTAGGGCTGTCGCAATTACTTGACTTCCACCACTGGAGCCGGCCGATTTATTCTGGGGGAGGTTTGAACCATTGGCTGCGTCGTCCCATGCCTAATTCATCCAAGCAATGTGTAGACTACTATAGTTAGATGTATCCAACAACACCAGTCAATGTGCCCAATATGCCAGACTGCTCTGGCTCCGAACTCATGAATGGCCAGCCTTTGGCACCCCTTTAGTCTCTTTATAGACATGGCCAAGATGTCTTCAAAGCAGGCTTTTAGTCGTGGCCCAGGGTCATCCTCGCCGCTCGAATTTTGTACTTGTGATGTTTGGCTGTCATTAGGCGTACGTACAGCAAAGGAACGATGTCGTAGATTTCCCTGAGTTGGGTGAATCGATGGCAGAAGCAAGCCAAGCAGATAATAAATGATTTGAAGCCATAAGAAACGTACAGTGAGCTTAATTCAAAGCTTTGAATCAGCAATCGTCTCTACATAGAGGTTAACCCTTCGCCAGTCATCACTGAGCACAGTCGCAGAAGCGAGACACAAGTAGAATCTGAGCTTTACCCTACGGGTATATCGATTGGGTCTCAGAATGTTTGTGCCATGCCTTCAACAGTAGCTGAATGCATTAAAAAAACATTGATTGAGGTAAATTTGTGAAGTTAGTGATCAAGGAAGCTATCAGATAGCAGCGGGTTTGGGATAGGCTGACTGTGGTCTCACTTTCCAGAACGAATCTTCCACGGCTTGGAGATAAAAGTGAAGCAGTGGTGAAAATTTGCCGTTCAGCTGGGTTATGAGCTCATAGTCAAGCTAATACACATGAGAGCTGGATGGCTTGGATCTGGAATGCACAGGAAATTGCAACTCTTCGAGCCGGAGCAAAACACCTCGCCAACTCGTGCTTGAATGAACCGTCGGCTGCCCTGGCCAAACACTCACACGGATACGGGTAGGAACCTGACTCAAGAATTTGAACGTTGTAGAGAGGCCTCTAGGAGGAAACTTTGGTGCCTGAATTAGGGGCTTCATAGCGCCTACATCCCACATACTTTTCCAAAGCAGGTACCTGATCTTCTCGAGGACCCCAGGTGGCCAAGGAGGCGTCCACTAAACGAGTCTACACTTGTTACCAAAGATACATACTGGTTGCGGCCCGGTCCGAGCTTTCGATATTCTCGTGAACAGTCGCCGAGGTAAACCCATCATACACATCCATGACTGCAAGAATTGATGCCTTGTGTAAGATTCAGTCAGTTGGAGATGGGCCTGGTGATAGGTGACTTTCCAGGAAGATACCTGCCAGTACCTAGGAGACCGTACTAAGTTACCGGTACCTACACTTTTCTCTCCACCGCATACCCGACGGTAAGAAAGAAGATACCGAGGCAGGTACCCCAGCACCTTAGGTAATGCGGGACGTGTGCTGTGCAAGGTAAGGTACGTGCCATGGCACGCCTGAGTAAAGTTGGTACCTGAGACGGAACATGGAAATTCAGTAACGCTCCCGCCGCGACAGCCCCTAAGTTGAGAAAACGGTAGCTCAAGGTTCCAAACAACTGGTACAGGTGCATTTCAAAGCGCGCGTACGGATTTCATGACGCAGCGAAGCGCCTGAAGCTGAAATAAGGTAGCGCGCTTCCCCCCCCCCCCCCCCCC